>JAMPIV010005656.1:0-12713 GCA_024509875.1 Oreohelix idahoensis
GCAGAGCAATAAAAGATACTGTCAGTCCTACTACTGTCAAACATCAGCTCAGTCCCAGTTTTTGACGCAATTTAGTATGCGATATTCCAACCGAGTAAAATAAAAAAAACGAGTCCTTCATAGATAGAAATAACCCTTGGAGGGTTCGAAAAGTACAAAGGGAATTCAGCAAATAATGATTGTTGTCCTCAAGATATAAGAGGCAATTTAACAGATCAAACAATTTTGAATGTAAGAATTTTGGAAAAACAAAAGAGTCTTACAGTAATTTTTTGTGATTTTTTCTGGAAGAAACAATGGGCCCAATTTGATAAGATATATATGTCAAGAAGGAAAAAGAGTAATAAAAACAATGCTAACTTTGATTCATAAAAATAACATGATCACAATAAGAAATGGCAATGTTTCCTATATAAACAGAATGAAATTCCCAAATTTCACCACTTCACATCGCCAGGAGTGACTTTACCTCAAACTGAAGCTAAGAATGTTTTATAAGCAGTGGTAATAGCAGAATAATAATCGTCTATTGAATGGTACTGGCTTATTCTAATTTTTGATGTCGAATAAGCATCAACGTTGTGTTAAGTGTAAAAGTTTTATTACAGAATAACAGCAGGGACGACCTCCAGTTATTGTCAGGTTTGTTCCTAAGCATCCATGTGAGTGCCAGTGATGATGGAAGAGTTGATGGAGTCCCGTGAAGAAAACCAGAGGTTCACAGCCACAGAGTTGGGTAATCGTTGTGATTGAATTTCCGTTTACCCTAATTAAATCTCACAAGTGATTAAAAGGGATATTTTTCATTTTGTATTTATTCACAGCATTTACGGTAAAAGTCAGCGCTCCCCCATTGTTTACGATAGCTGTCAAGAAAGTAGGTCGCCTTCGCGCTCAGGTGTAGCTGGTCAAGCGGAACCTGTCGCCGTGCTAACTACGCAAGGGAAATGTTACTTGTTGGCGTAATGACATGTTTTACAAGTCCGCTGGAGATTATTATTTTTTTTTTTTTCTGTTTAATTTTTTTTTTTAGTGCGATTGTATTCGAATATCATGTGTTTTCTTATGAAGATGTTCTGATGTCTTATTATTAGATTTTTCTTGTGATTCTTATATTATTGTATTTTGATGAATATTGTACGTGTTATGATTGAAATAATGTGTAACATAACAGTTTGTACCGACTTATTCTTAACCTGATGATGTAAGCGGTGGATTATGATATCTCCACATTTAAGTCATAAGACTATGTATATTTGGTCCATATTATTTATTTTTGTACTACTGTGTTGAACTTGGAATTTTTGCAGCTGTGTTTTTTGAGATAATTTTTTTTTTTACATGATGAGATTGCCAGCCAATGCACAAACTCATTAGTTAATATGGTGCGGTAGTCATCTTCAGAGAAGTCTCTGGTTAACTTTTTTCTCGAGTGTTGTTCCCATAATTGGTTAATATATTAGTACACTCTGATAATAAACAGTAAACATTACAGTTAAATGTAATTTTGGAAACGTTACTTGATTGTATTATTGAAAATTTTGTATTTGAATTTGATAATGTAGTCCGAAACACTGATTTTTCTAGAACGATACCTGAATCTAGACAGATAATTATATCACATACTCTATTTAAATTATGTTGTACTTATATATTTATAACTTTGTATGTAGTTAACAGTATGTTGTCCATGTGATTTTTCTATGACGTATTTTTTAGAAGAAAAAAAAAAGAGAAAAAAAAAAAGAACGTACGTGTATTGATTGGTGTTTACATAGAGATAGAGATTTTTTTTTAAAATGTCAATTAATTTTGTTGGAAATAATTTCTTTATTAGTTTATTAATTATAGCTCTAATTTACTTAAATATGAAATGCTATTCGGTGTAACTTATCGTTGCGAAATATTTTTACATTGTACTTTTTTGGGAAAAATTGATTTTTTTGTTTTCAAACATTTAATAATTTTTCTGGTCCCAACGCTTGACTGTGCGTTATGGTTGATTGTGTGCATTGACATTGGTTCTCTAATAAGTTTTTTTTTGTTGTTTGTTGATATTATGATGTATTCTTTATCTATCGCGTGACTATACGTCAGCCAAAACTTTTTGATAGCGTTAACATTTTTTTGTTTGCGTGATGTCTAGATCAATTTATTGTTAGTTATGAATAATTTTAACTTAGTTAAATTACTTATTATGCTGTATTTAGTTATAGCTTTCTTCTATGTTTTGTATACATATATACATTATTTTTTTTTCTTTCTTCGATGCTTTTCTGTTATGATTGTATTTATTGATTACAATACCTTGTTTGATTGAGACTGTTATTAGTATGTATTGTTATTGACTTTCTCTTCATTCGTGTCTTTGCTTTCTGTCTGCCTTTGCCGGTTATTCTTCATTTCGTTCCATCTTTTCTGTTATCTTTTCGGTATTGGTTAATGTCTTGTTTATGCTCCCATGTGTCATATTCGCTTCACTTGTTTCTATTTGTGCACTTCTTCTTCTTTCGACACTTATACTTTTATTCTTTGTATTGTTAAGTTAATTACATGGTGTGATATAATGTATCCAGATGTAATGGTGGTATTTATTTTATATGTGTAGAGTTGTTTGACTTAATTGTTAACACGTGGTATTTTTTTTTCCCCACTCATATTCTGATTTCTTACTTTACTGCATTATAGATCATTCTTCTTTTGCTTGATCTTGTCCTTTCTCTTGCTATTGATTGTTTCCTGTTTTCATTTGGGTCCAATATACGTAACTTGGTTTTGTATTAGATTAATTCTGATGTACTTAGACGATTACGTTGGATGCTCCATTTTCTATTTTTTTTCATTTAATGTTGATATTTTATGTAGGTATATTCTTTTCCCTTAACATAAGTTAATTTTTGTAGGTATGTATTAGAGTTTTGCTCTCCCTTGATTTTTTGTTGATGTAACTGTTTTAGAAAAAATGATAGAATCATTTTTTTCCCCAGGGGCGGTGTAAATGTTAAGGTCAAAGGGAAGAAAATCTTAGTATGTTGTGGGACAGATTGAATTTTTGAATTATGGTACTTGCTTGCCGATTAGGAATCGATTTGTTAAAAAATATCTTCTCCTAGAGTCATGAGACAGAGTACAAGAAAAGCGTGAAGAACGCTGTTTATCTCTAGTGTTGAGATATATTTATCTTGTAGTGTTTTGAGCCGGGGGTGATTAGCTCTCGCGGCTAAGCGGCATGTGTTGTGAGTGGTGTTCTAAAAACAACTGAGTCTCATGACAGGGGTTCACAGGGGGTGGCCTGTGAGTGTTCTGGCAGAAGAGTGTGTTTTTTGGGCGTAGACCGGTGTGGTCGCAAGCCCTGTGTTTTCTAAGTGTATGGCGGTGTTTTCTTAAGGGGAATGCCTGATCAGGGATGTAGAAATGTGTAAGGCCATAATTAATATAACTGCCGTGTTGTGCAGTCTTTGAGGAGTTTGAGACATGTAGAGATGTGTAAGGCCATAATTAATATAACTGCCGTGTTGTGCAGTCTTTGAGGAGTTTGAGACATGTAGAGATTTGTAAGGCCATAATTAATATAACTGCCGTGTTGTGCAGTCTTTGAGGAGTTTGAGACATGTAGAGATTTGTAAGGCCATAATTAATATAACTGCCGTGTTGTGCAGTCTTTGAGGAGTTTGAGACATGTAGATTTGTAAGGCCATAATTAATATAACTGCCGTGTTGTGCAGTCTTTGAGGAGTTTGAGACATGTAGAGATTTGTAAGGCCATAATTAATATAACTGCCGTGTTGTGCAGTCTTTGAGGAGTTTGAGACATGTAGAGATTTGTAAGGCCATAATTAATATAACTGCCGTGTTGTGCAGTCTTTGAGGAGTTTGAGACATGTAGAGATTTGTAAGGCCATAATTAATATAACTGCCGTGTTGTGCAGTCTTTGAGGAGTTTGAGACATGTAGAGATTTATAAGGCCATAATTAATATAACTGCCGTGTTGTGCAGTCTTTGAGGAGTTTGAGACATGTAGAGATTTGTAAGGCCATAATTAATATAACTGCCGTGTTGTGCAGTCTTTGAGGAGTTTGAGACAGGTGGAGAATTTGTATGCAGATGCATTGAGTTATCATGAATTGTGTCTTTGTTGATGTCATCGTGACTTCGTTGTGTGTTTTGTATGTACGTAAATAAACAGTATCGAACTGTTCAGGGCGTTTACAACCTTTTATTGACATCGCATGACTCGTATGTGCGCTGTGTGGTGAGTGGACAGTGCACACAGTATTCAACAATAACGACCACCCTAAAAAAGACCTATTATCAATACAAATACAAACAAAATAAAATCAAAACTAAAGAATCAGAAAAAGGTTACAAAAACAACCAAATCGAAGAAAAAACTCCACCATCATCACAACTAACAAAAATAGCAATACAGATTGTCGCATGCCAAATTTTCAATTATGAAAAATTGCTCCTATTGAACGCTATATATAACACCTCCTATGAGAAGTGGTTTACCTTAGAATAGTCACCTACCCAACCGAACCCGCTGAAATATAAACAATAAATATGCAATATACCAATATAAAATGTAAAACATAGAACATATAAACAGTTAGAATGGGAAAATAAATAATTCTCAGTTAGATTATAATGGCACAGTTTCACAAACAAAGATAGGAGATATAGATTTAAGCTTATTAATCTAAGATTCTACAACAAGGTGTAGAACAGTTTGGTGATCAGAATTCTAACGGATAGATGATCCAACGTTGAACGCGACATCCTTGAACTTGCATCCATAACACAAACAAAAGCAAGGACGACGAGTTACTAACTTTTACTCTCCAGAATGAAGTTATTGCAGAAAGTTTGGAACTTGTACTTCTTAGAGGAGAGAGAGAGATAGATATAGCAGATAGTGTCTTCTCACTTCGGCACGTGACCTTCTAAATGCAGCAAAATTGATTCAAATTCGGCACTTGAACCTTCGAACTATCAGCAAAATTGATTCAATCAGCACTTGATTCATCTTGTGCATGCGGCAACGCCGGTTTCTTTCAAAATCCATCTAAATGCCAGCAACGCCGGCGTACTTTCAAAATATTTATCATCGAAGATGGTTAGATTTTCTTGAAGCAAGGTGTAGATCATGAAACTTGATTGCTGAGTACTGCACTGGGTGTTACTGACCCCGATAGTGCTGGTACCAAACAAAACCAGTTATTGGCCACCAAAAATGATATGGGTGGTTTATGGCTGACTACTGGCCACTATGAACGTTTGTAGGTATTAAGTCCAAAGTCGTTGCTAGTGTGTAGCCATATAAAAGATCCCACCCTTATAGACACTGGAAGGTTATATGCTGGAGTGTGAGGTGTCTTGTCTGGTTTATGGGTGCTGGCTGCGAGTGTAGGTGATTGTGTGGTTTTCACAGGTTACATAAACACATGTGGTATGACATGAAAAGTCATAGAAGGGTGTAAACTGCTATTGACGTTTGTTTCCATTCGTTGATTTTCTTGCGCCAGAAAACAGGTACTGTTCATCCATGTTACAAAGGACGTAGTCACTGTAGTTCAGGGTAATGTGCATACATAAAGTTATTCAATGGAGCCTGCAAATCCTATGAGCTGATATATATATATAAATATAGATTCCAGCTTACAGCAGCGTCAGCTTCATATCATAATGTACATAAGTCTAACAAACTCCTCTCTGATGCTATCCGATCAGATATGTAAATGAGTTCACCACTGAACGTACGGGAATGGCGTTTCAAGAGTACAGGTCAGATTGACCTTTGTAGATTTTCTAAGTCTAACCTCGCTAACATTGCGAAGTTCAAAGAGCGTAGATACTGATCTCTGGGCCTAGCATGACCGTATTATACATCTAAATCTCAGGTATGAAGATATCTGGGTGTAATCTCTAGTAGAAGAACCTCTCCTTCCTGTAACTGGTAACTGAGCAGAGAACGACCAATGTCAAACATCAAAATAGATTACAGATTTGAACATAAGGAGGGTATTACCTTGCTTCGAAATCACACCACAACACATACGCCTCCAGGCGTTTTTCGAATCATATAGGGAAAGACCTCGTTAGCTAAACTAACTCACAGGAGGACTACCAATTCCCTATCAAAAGATCACAGACGCAGGATGCGTCTTCTCTGCTCAAAACATCTTGTCGAATCCCCGGACCGGAAGATTTCCCCCAACTCACTTAAAGTTCAGACATGCGCAGAACGCAAACACCTGAGTAACCTCAAAAACGAGACGGTGTTAGAAGACATTCCAGGTAAAGATATAACGAAATCACGCCTTATATGGACAGGGAATAAAACATCAACTCTGGTTTCAATTATTCCAAGAAACAGTTGACCGATGCTACCATATAAGGAGAATGAACTGACATCGATCGAAAAAATGGACCGGCGAGTCAGACACAAGAGAAGGTAACCACCATTGAAAATGTAATCACAGTCAAACAAGGTTATTTACCTTTCGACCAAGAAAAAAATTATAGTGTACAATTCAGACAGATTAATTACACACAGTCTTAGAAAAATTATGTGCGTAACAGATATGCTTACCAATTCTGTCAAACTGACTGAGCGGACGTTGACGAGCATCTGGACCGCTAGAATGTTTATCATCCCGTCCATAATGTGTCCCATTCTTGGACCGAGTAGTACCAGATTTATTCCTTGCTATAAATCTATCAGAGTTTACAACAGTAGATACATGGTTGATATTAAGAGTTTTGGCTTGAACTTTATGACCATTCTTTCATGATTAACACTGAACTTGATGGGCAATCTAGAATTCTTTTTGTTTGTCTGAGCGCCACGAATCACAATCATTAGCAGAGACGCCATCAGCACGCGCGGAAAATTGTATCTGCCACGGTAAGGAGTTTACCTCTATCCTGCTTAACATCAGTAGAAGTATTAGCAACGAGTGGTGTAGAGCTACGACTCTTTGCAACTTTCTGTCTATCACTGTCAACATTGACAGTAAGACCATTTGTCGAAGTTTGTTTATAAGATGATATCAAGTAGATACCATCTAATCTTTTCCTTACCTGTGCAATCTCAAGATCTTTTATAAGAGATCTGTTCACCAAGATTCTTATTTAAATTCTCAATCCTAGTCACCTTCTCTTTCTCAGCCTTTACCTCTTTTTTAATCTCTTTTCTGCATTCCACTTCTTTATTTGTTCTACTCTGTGTCAACTCTATCTGAAATGCCTCGGTCTCACTATCCTGCCTATTTGTAAGCTCAACAACCCTTTCTGGTAAATACCGCATTCTTTTTCTTTAAGTTGGCGACCTATTGACAATGTTATAGTTTAATAGACCAACAAGTGTTTTATTATAGGACTATTTTTCAAGTTTCTTTTTTATCTTCCAACTGAGATTTTCAACTCTTTGATTTCGCTTAATGCAGAATTCAAACTTGCTTGCACACTAGCAAGTTTCGATTTTAGATTTATACAAGTCACCTGTGAGCTTAGACAATTTTTTTTCTGAAGTTTATCCTCTTCAGCAATACTCTTTGAGACATTTTCTCTTTCCTGTCTGTTGACTCTTAATTCCTCATCCTTCTAACTTCTTTTCCTGAGGTCAGAGATGCCGTAGAAAATTAACGTGTGTATATTTCTTACTATATGATCAATGTTTAACATTCATATAGATGTATGCAAATGAACGAAGGTAAGTTAATAACCTTGCTAAATCCTCTGCCATTATCTTAAATGAGGATGAGACCTGAAAATTGTCCTTAGCAAAATCTCTTAGGGCTTTTGACGTATTGAACCAAAAATCTGTCCTATTATAATGTGCCCTCAAGCTCTGGGCCTTTCAATTTTTCAAAATCTTTCCCGTCTTTCATATAAAATATACCAAAATAGGCCTCATATCATCAGGATCGTTGTATCAATCATCAAGATCCATAATGATTTATCTATTCGGAGTTCACTGTACTATGTAATCACTATACAAAATAGATTGTCCAAAGAGGTTGGATCAATTGACCTTTCCAGATCCACAGATTTAACTACATGCAGCAAGGTTAAGGTGAAACTCATTTGGTTCAACTTATTGACAATGTTTCGGCCTCTTCAAAAATAAGCCTTTTTTTCTATGGAAGAGAAAAATCAAATGAAGGAGGATACAAATGACCCTACTAGCCTTGCCAGGTTGTGCCAGACAATTCATTACCAGACAATGAAAATAGATTTTAGTGCCAGAATATTGTATTTTCTATAAATTCTTCTCTTTCTCTGTCTTCTTCTTACTTCTTTCTTCTGACTCTTCGTTCAACCCTCAGATGTCAACTTGAATAACGTTCAAAGAAAGCAGTAGTCAGCTGAAGGCTGTTAGATAGCTACCGAAGAGTATTCTCCAGGAAATGGTAACTTGTGTGGACGAAATGAGTTATTCTCAGTATTGTTCTTCATGTTTTGATTGGGCACCTTTGACTGAAACAGATGTTCGGCAGTCATTTTATTCGGTGCCACAGTCCCCACACTCATCAGTATTCCTATCTTTAATTTTTGGTAACACGAATAGGATGGTATCTCAATCTGTTATGACCTGTGAGCTGTCTGAAGATTACCACTTGTTCACTTTTTGCTGAGCTTGTAATAACGGTAATCGATTTTTTTTGTGTGGCATGATTGCTTTCTTTCCCACTTGTGCCTGTATATGCGGCTTGATAAAACTTTTGGACTCTCATAAGTTTTATATTGTGTCCCAAGTTGAGAGGAAGTTTTCCTCCTTCTTTTGACAATCTGTCTGCGCATCCTTCATTTACTCAGGGATGTTGCAGTGAGATAGGGAAATCCCACTGTATACGACACTTGTTGTATTTGCTGACATTAGTCTGTGAAGTGTTACTCATAGGTCATTCAGTTCAGCAATGCTTTGACTTTTTTCAGTGTTGTAATCACTGACACCGTGCATCTGAAAAGATAGTATACTTGGTTCTATCTGAGCCTTTTCAGTACCTGTCCATTAGCTCAATTAATGCTGATGCAGTTTTTAATGCATATTGCCTATCTCAATCTGACGTTAGTTGAAAATTTCCCTGTTGCGACTGCTCATTCTTTTTTTGATGTCGCATTGCGTGAAACTCAGGAAGGAATCCTTCCACCCCCGATCTTATTTTGCATTAGTTTGCTGATCCATCTGCGTATGAATGTAATCCAGGTGTATTCTTGGGTAATATCTTCTGCAATTATATCTTCTATAAATCCTAAGGACACATTATCTTTAACTCAGTTAGTTCATTTTGAAAAGATACTTTACTTAAAACTTGACAGGACTCAGTGGTTTCAAAAATCCCTTCAGTAGTGATTGCTCCTCGATTTCAGTACTGCAAGAGAGGACATGGGTTGTATGTTAGATTCAGTTACACCCCCACAGTACGTACGTAAGAGTACATGGAGAAGTCAAAAAAGGGTTGTAAAACGACTGGGAACAGTTCGATACTGTTTATTCCGTTACAACACAGACACAACGGCATAGACGAAAATACGGTGACAGCAAAAGCATGAACTATCTCAGCGCTAGCAATACTGAACTGCACACTCGGCAGTTATGATCATAATCATGGCCTTCAAATCTCTCACTCCTTAAATACTCAAGACTGCAACTACGGCAGTTATATTAATGGTCTTACAAATCTCTACACTTCTTAAAATACTCAAGACTGCAACTACGGCAGTTATATTAATGGCCTTACAAATCTCCACACTTCTTAAATACTCAAGACTGCCACTACGGCAGTTATATTAATGACCTTACAAATCTCCACACTTCTAAAATACTCAAGACTGCAACTACGGCAGTTATATTAATGGCCTTACAAATCTCTAATTCTTAAATACTCAAAAACACAGTGAAAACCATCGCTAGACATATTCCCAGTGCTCTGCGCAGACACACACTTATAGCTGACTCCCAGTCAAACCCAGGACACACTGCTCTCTCGTACACATCCAGGGCACACACTGTGAACTCCCTGTCACGAGACTCAGATGTTTGAAAAACAACTCAGTCAAAATACATGCGGGCTAGCTGCAAGCTATTCACAGCTCAACACAACTCAGGGATAAATCCCTCACAGGCGTGACTCAACGCTGTGAGTAGCGATCATACGCTCTGTTCTCAAACATACGAGAAGATATTATTCCTATCCCTTTTAAACCAGCTCATCAGCTTAATCGGGCATTCAAGTGCCACAACCCATAATTTCACTTTGTCCAAAAAAACATTCCAAAGATCACTTGCCCTTTCCATAGGGTCTACTCGCAACAGTTTTCCCACACAACGGGGAAAAAATGATTCTATCATTTTTTTGAAAATTAACTCCCAAAAAATTTAGAAAAATAATGAAGCTATAACATATACCTACAAATAATTTATCTTATGACAAGTTAAATAGTACATTTACAAAAAATATCAGCAGTAAATGTAAAAATGAAGTGTCCTACAAAATCAAAAAAGCATACTAACATTAATCTAATACAAAACCAAGCTAAGTATGTTCAATACAATCTAAATAGGAAACAACCAATAGTTAATGAAAAGACACGATCCAAAAAAAAAAACGAAGTATGATTCGTAATTGGAGAAAAAATAGAAATCAGAATATGAGAAAATCAAATAAAATCTTTAAGATAACAATTCAAGTATACAATTCCTTAAATGTAAAATAAATACAATTATTTATCTTTAAGTTATAATTAATCTAACAATACAAAGAATGAAAGTATAATAAACGTAACGAGAAAAAAGTATACAAGAAATATGAAATGGAACGTAGATGAAACACAGAAGTATAACGAAAAGTATGAAACGATACTGAAAAGACAATAGAAAAGATGTAAAGTAATAATGAATAGTCAACAAAGACTGATGGGAAAAATAAAGATGAAAATGTAGAAAAAAAATAGTAACTACACATTATAATAACTATCTAAATTAAAGAATGTATTGTCTAAATAATTACAATCATAAACGAAAATTACAACACAAAATGACAAAGTGTATCTAACACAACAAAAGAAAGCTTATGACAAAACTAAACATAATAAGTAATTTAACTAAATTATAAAACTTATACCTAACTAAAATAAAATTATACGTAATATGAAAGCTATATAAAAAAAAAATTTTCGCACTGACGGACAGTCACGCGCTAAATATAGAAAAAATTACATCAAAACATCAAAACAATTTCAAAGAACTAATTACACTACCCATTACAACGTATTTATATAACAGTCAGCTGGCTGGCGCAAAAAAAATATCACAATGTCAAAAAAAAATAAAACGATTTTCGAAAAAAAAAATTAAACTACCAAAATAGTGTTATGAAGCAACAGCTAAAATTTCAAAGAGAGAGTAAAAAAATAGTATTACCTATGCAAACAATTCAAAGTTTATAATTAATAAACTAATCAAATGATTACAACTTTAAGAAAAATGAAGGTCATATAAACAATCTATCTCTAAACCAGACTCACATCAACGAATGTAACTTTAATTTAACCTTTAAATTCTTTCGGCAGACAATTACTTGAGACTCATCTGCAGTATTAATTGGCTATAGCTTTATGTCATTTTTCAACTTGCATTATGATTATACCCTATATATATAAATCTACAATCTGTTGCTACTGTGAAATATGACAAAGTCCTATAAATATATTTGCAAAAAATTTCAACAATAAATAAATTATTTATCAACTAATCTGCTAAGAAAATGCTGCCAATGCCTGACTGGCAAGAAAATCAAGTTCTAGCAAAACAATCAAAGTTTCACAATATGATATAATCAAATCCAAATACAAAATCATTTCAGATACAGTACAATGCAATTTTGAAAATTCCATTCACAACATAACCGATAATTCCCATATCTTCTCTGTATGTTTTAATATATTAAATTAAACATGGCATCATAAAACATGACAACAAAAAAACAACAACAACAAAAATTAAATTAAGTGAATAACAACCACTCAGAACTATCTAAAAGTTACCACTACATCAACACGGTAAAATGATTTTGTGCATAGGGCTGGCAAAACTCATCACTGTACGAAACTAACTTAACAATCACAGTTAACAAAAATTCAATGTACCATATAGGAGTATAAAGATAAATGATTATGATCCAAGTCAGCATGGATTTGGTGACTAGCGTGTATAGATTACAAAAATGCTTATAGCATTCAGATCAAAAATTACAGTCAAGTCATATAGAGTAAATAACAATAACATGAAGAAAAAAAAGATTATGGCAATCAAATGATGCATCATAATATCACAACGAAATTCCATTGTTATTCTAATAAAAACAACATATTCATGTACGATATCACAGAATACAAAAAATATTTACTGTTAAAAAAAATAAAAAAATCAGGGACGTAAACACTCGCCCACTTTCTTTACCAAAATGCTTGACCCTCAGAAGTAAACATCAGACGTTAGTTGGACGCTGTCTGGTTTCGCTTGAACAAACACTCGAGCTCCAAGTTGACCTACATATTTGGCGATACTGTAAACAGGAGCGCTGACTCATTTATCGCGAAGTCGCTTCTGTCAAAAAAATACTCAAATGAAAATTTCCATTTTAATCAGCCGTAAGATTTAAGTAGCAAAAACGGATAGTTAATTCAAAATACCTAACACAGGGTT
>JAMPIV010005657.1:0-12686 GCA_024509875.1 Oreohelix idahoensis
CCGAGTTTTAGTCGGGCATAAATGAGTAAAAATGGTGTGTATTATACGCGACGAGATTTTCACGGTATTTCAAAAGTACAGTGCCTATGCAGGTACATTCTCACATACTATTTACATTATTTAGCAGAGTAAGAGAAGAAGAGAGAAGAGAGAGAGAGAGAGAGAGAGAGAGAGAGAGAGAGAGAGAGAGAGAGAGAGAGGAGAGAAGAGAAGAGGAGAGAGAGGAACGAACGAATTTTATTTTCAAATGGGTTCGGAAGAAATTGGTGACACCGCCCAAGGCTCTGTTTAAACAACATTCTGCCCCTTCCTTTCCTCTCGTCTTCCACTACCTGGAATCCAATTTTATTCTCACTGTAATCCTTAAATAATACTATTATAATAAAATAACCAAAATAAAATAAAAATAAAATAATACTCCGGCAACATTGTAATTAGCACAATAAGTTTACACACGTATTTACAGAAACATTAACATAATTAATACTGAAACATGGAAAAATTTAATCTTAAAAACTACATATGAATGTTAAATAATTATTAAGTAACAAAAACTAAAATTAGGGTTGGCATATAATAATTCTGCACTCATGAATGTAGTTTTTAAAAGTATGTTGAAGTTGAATGAATATGGAACTAACCGTGTATTTTTTTAGGGTCACACGTGTGAAAGGATTTACACAGCCCCCCAAAAAATTTTTTTATTTTTAGTGCCAAAACATTTTTACTCCTTGAATTGTACATAAATGAGGCCTGCTCAAGTCCAAATATCACATTTTACCTTGTCTGTAGGCAGCTCTATTTTTTGAAGATACCGACAATTTTTGGTATTTCATTAATCACCATGGTGACCCACAAAAACAAAAAATCGGGTACGCGCGCCGCGCTGTGTTGTAGTGATTTTTTTGTGAGCGCGCGCGGGCCCGTTTTTTTTTTTTGGTCACGCCCTGTATTATAATTACAATATTTTCTATAATAATGCTATGTAAAGAAAAAACTATTGCTGTCTAGAGTCCTTTTACCAAAAGAAAACTGGCTTGTTGACTCCTCAGTTTCAGTTTTCCCAAGAAATCTTCCCAGAATTGCCCTTTATTAGATTTTAAGACCACCAGCATGCATGTCCATTATTGCATAACTTATTTTATTACACTCATTCAGTAAATGCTACTTATTTATTAGACACATATCTAACTAGAGAATTTGCATCATCTTCTAAGAGAGCAATGTTTTCTTTTTAAACGCATTTATTTTGTTATATTTTGTGGAGAGTACACTTTCAAAAAAGAACATAGGAAAGCCATATTACTGTTTTTGTGAAAAAGTGCATACTTTGCTTACTTTAAAGTAAAACTAGGTGTACCATGCAGACAAGTCTTGGGCTCCTCATATTGTTTGCAAAACATGATGGTTGATGAACACCTGCGACAGTGGACTTGTGGGGAAAAAGAAAATGTTAAAATTTGGAATTCCAATGGTTTGGAGAGAGCCCAGAACCACTATGATGACTGTTATTTCTGTGTTGTGAATATTAAGGGAATTAATGGAAAAAATCACAAAAAGTGGAAATATCCAGAATTAATTAGATTCTGCTAGGCGGACCTGTTTCCACACGGAGATGACATACCAATTCCAAACTTTCAGTCAGATTTCGGATTCCCTGCTAGAAGATGAGACAGCAGTGGCATGTGGAACGACAAGTGACAGTGATAGTGATTTCGAAGATGATTTTTTCAGATGCTCAACGCTTCGACCAGCTTGAACTAAATGATCTAATCCGAGATCTATATCTCTCCAAGGAATCTTCCGAAATTTTGGCTTCAAGAATGAAAAGAAAAAAAAATTACTGAGTGTTGAAACAAAGGTTACATTTTTATCGCAGCAGAGAGCCAGGTTTTATTCCATTCTTTTGTAAAGAAAACAACCTTGTGTTTTGTACTAATGTAGGATGTCTTGTTAACAAAATGGGTGTAAGTTATACACCAGGGATAGATGACAAGTGGCTCCGAGCCGACCCTTTTCATGGTTTGAAGCTCTAAAAGAAGTTTGAAGAAAAAGGTGTTTCTCACGTACACATGGCAGGATAACAAATATGAGATTTTTTCGCTCAATTCCGTACGAAAAAAAAAATTTGCTGGCACTTTTCTACTTACAATGAAGGAGGGAGTCTTACACAATGCTACAATATGGCAATTTCCAATTGCTCCATTCTACTGGAAAAATTTGAAGCACAGTATTTGGAAAAAGAAGTATTTAGGAACATAACTGGATGGTTTGTGTAGATCTTAAAATGATGAACTTCTTGCTTGGCCAGCAAATGGGATTCACCAAATATCCATGCTTTATATGTTGTTTGTGGGATAGCAGGGCAAAAAGATATGCACTGGACAAAGAAAACAGTGGCCGTTGAGGGAGAATTTAAAGTTGGAGAAAAAAAATATTGTCAATAAGCCTCTCATTGATCGAAAAAGAGTTCTACTGCCACCCAATTACATATAAAGCTTGGCTTGATGAAGCAATTTGTTAAGGCATCTGAAACAAAGATGGACCTGTTTTAATTACTTATGCAGAAAGTTTCCAGAATTGAGCATAGGACAAACTTAAAGCTGGAATTTTTTGATGGACCTCAAATTAGAAAGTTAATAAACGATCCAAAAATTTTATTGAATCAATGAACAAAGCAGAGTCCACAGCCTGGTCATCGTTTGTTTTAGTTGTGCAAAACTTTCTGGGTAACTTTAAAGCAGACAATTATTCTGAATTAGTTGGAAACATGCTGTCGAGTTTTTTGTGAACTTGGATGCAACATGAGCATAAAATTGCACTACCTCCATAACCATTTACATTTATTTCCGGAGAATCTTGGCGACTTTAGTGAGGAGCAAGGTGAAAGATTTCACCAAGATATAAAAACAATGGAAGAGAGATACCAGGGACTTTGGGATGCCCACATGATGGCAGATTACTGTTGGACCCTTAAGCGTGACTGTCCGGGCATATCACATTCCGGGAAGTCCTCGAAAAGATCCTTTTTGCGTGTTGACTAAACAAGTGCTAGTGATAAAGTTTTATTACATTTTTTGTAATATATGCACAGTAATTACATATAATATGAATGCAGACAAAAGTCAAAATGCCACTGATAGCACCTAACTCTAGGATTGTACATAACAATTGCCCTACTAATATGGTAATTCTTAGTTATCTCAAAAACTAGAGCTGATAGAAAAAATCTGATTACATTTTTGGAATCAGCAACCCAAAATTACCCAAGAACAGCTATAAAATTTAAGGCACAAAAATGTGTATACCAGTGTAATGGCACAAACAATCAGAAACGTAAGTATCTAGCAAAAACTGTAATTATCTCAAAAAGCGTCTGCGACAGCAGGCTTGGGCAATGGAAACGAAATTTTGTTGCGAGAGAAAATAATGGGGAAACATATCACACAATCCAAAACACCATCACTGCGTCCACTGCAGCGTTAACCGTGTTTTAAGGACAATACGTTTGCATTTGTCAACATGAAATTTTGTGACTTTTATTAATTCTGCCTCCCCACTTGTAATGAGAGATGTGGCGGCGAAACGCGCTTTCATGGTGTAATAGGTTTTTACTTCCAGAGACGCATGGACTTCCTGGATTTTCTGACCTTGAGTTGCATTCAAATCGTGTGGGGCTGGCCTGATATTTTGGCTACGGTTTTCTGAGATAATGATATCGATTTTTACGAAATCCCACTGATAAGGTTGGATAAAGTTGGTTCCCGTTAATGATATCCACCAAAAGATAGATATAAGTGGATGGAAGCAGACATCATCATCATCATCAGTTGATAAGATCTCTATGGTGTTGTTTGCTCCACTGTAGTGTATGGAATGTCAACTTGACTTACGCAGTGGTGTGTAGACATGGATTGAGTGTATAATGTGCGAATGTTAATAAGGGTTCGTGGTGTTGACAAATGTTCTTTTCTCACACTCATGTATGACTGGAAGTCATCGACACCAACGACTGTGTACCTTTTCTAAAGTTTAATTGGACGTACACACTCGACAGCACAGATAGTGACAAATCACAGGTTGGCATAATACATCATGGTACAGTGGATAACTGGTCTTGCAATGTTATGTTACATGGGCACTCATGTGGAATAATAGTATCAAGGACTGTCAGTAGCCAAGCCCTCAGTATCGCCCATACATATATATCATCTGACTTCACTGACTGAGCACGTCAGCTTATAAACAATATTTCAGATGGCTTCTAAACCTAATCTCGTCTAGCGACGATTCTTCAACATAATGTTCAGCACATATTTTTCCATATAATAATATTGAACCGCTAATAACGGGTTCTCATGTGTAGCAGTGATCTCTGGACTAAACAAGCGATAATACGGGCATCCCTTTTCTCTTCTTGAAAGTCACTACATGTTTTGGTTCCAAGATGGCTTCACTCGTGAGCTGTCACTCACGTTTGGATACAGATAATGAATCTGTCCTAAAGTTAGTCATTCATAAAACATTTCATTGCTCTGTAGATTTGATCATGAACAATTGACTGCAATCTACAGGATATAGTGCTGCTAGGAATCGAAGTCGTTTTCATCGAGTCAAATATATTCTCTTAGACATTCAAATCGTACTTATCGAAAATGGTGGCTTCGTACGAGAGTTCATAAGAGTGTCTATTATTACCTTGGTATCAGAAATATGAAAATGCCATTCCTTGGCAATACGAATAAACACTGGGGTAAAGCATACACGATAGGTCTAGACGACTATCACTTTCCCCACCAATACTGGGGAGCACTTTTTCCCGGCGACAGGCCGACATAGAAAAACACAGTCCCTATCGGGACGAAGCCAAATCACACCACACTCTAGCGACACATCCGCCGAATAGCCTTTGACCTCTCTAGAGACAACAGAACATATAGTTCGACTTAGATATGTAAAGATATACAGATATAAGACAGACTCGTCCTACTCAGACAAACAATACACATAAATTCAGGCCATAGATATTCTGAAGCAAGAACAATCTATTATTACCCAAACGAAGAATAAATCGCAGAAAACTGGACTCACCCGCGGAGTTCGATCGAAGAGACGGCACAACTTTCAAGGGAAGTAACTCAATAATGACTTTCCCTTAAGCACTAACAAATTACCTATGTATAATATTGTAAGATATCAAAGACTGCACGTAACAGTCTTACCACACCTCCCGGGAAAAAAAAAATGGAACTTTATTTTTTTTGAAATACATCTAGGAGCAACGTACAATAGGCTCACAACGCATGAATAATGCGCAGATGAAAATATCAGGAATACCTATAACGCCAAATATGAGGCTAAGTCGACTTATGGAGCGACTGGTGAGAATGTGTCTCATAAACTGAGAGAAATTATTTCTCTACAAGTATATTTTTCCAGGAAGGTGTCATCAAAGTATAATACAATTCTGGCAATTACACAATGCCTAAAAAATTCATATCATCATTTCGCATTAGATATCTTAAATTTATGATTTATGAAGAAAAAATCATCAAAGCACAGCGGTGAATAAACATCAATGAACCGCTATGTAGTGATACAATCATTATATTATTAAATTACAAATGTGTATCTATCATGATATAGAAAAGGAACTACTATAGAACTAGACATATCAAGAAGTCTAAGCCCTAATAGTTATGTGGAATCATGTGGGCATCTTGACAGAATGTCTGCCATCACATTATCTGATCCACGAATAGCTCGCACAGAGAAATGAAAAGGTTGAAGAGCAATTGCATATCGAGTAGACCTCGAGCTCTTCAAATTCTTACTCTGTATAGCAGTTAGAGCTTTTTGGTCGGTTTCTACTATGAAATGTGCGCCTAGAAGGAATCTCTGTAGTTTGAGGATCGACCAAACCATAGCTAATAGCTCACGGTCTAAAACCGAATAATTCCTTTCTGCCGCATTAAGTTTTCTGGAAATATACATTACAGGATGCAGAGTTCCAGAGTACTCTTGCATTAGTGCCGCTCCAATCCCAGTGGATGAAGCGTCACTACGAAGAACGAATGTCTTATCTTTAGTGGGTAGCACTAAAATAGGTGGTGTTGAAAACAGTGTTTTAATCTTATCCAGAGAGCATTGGCATTCCTGAGACCAGTGGACCACATTAGGCGAACCTTTCTTTAGAAGTGTTGAGAGAGGTGCCATGATAGAGGATAGATTCTGAATGAATCTGCCATAAAATTGAATAAGACCTAACAGACTTCTCACCTGTTTTTTAGTCTTAGGGATTGAGATGTTAAGTATCTTACTAGTATTATGGTCCTCTGTCTTTAGGAAACCATGACCAACTCGGTGGCCTAGGAAAGAAATTTCGCTAAAACCAATATAGGCTTTAGGGGGTTTCGCTGTCAGGTTGTGCTCACGCAAAGTAGACAGCAATTCATCTAACCCCGAATAGTGATCTTCCCAAGTATCGCTGAAAAGACAGATGTCGTCTAGATATGCAATGACATCTGACCGATAAGATAGGATTCGGCGCATCATGCGTACGAATGTAGCTGGTGCGTTCATAAGACCGAAAGGCATAAAATTCCATTGGAACAAACCTCTAGGTGTTGAAAAAGCCGTGAGAGGTTTGGCGCGTTCAGATAAAGGAACTTGCCAATATCCTTTAGACAAATCAAGTTTAGTGAAAAAAATGAGATTTGGAGAGTCGAGTAAGTAGCTCTTCCAGTAAAGGCATAGGTTCGGCATCGAACTTCGTTACTTGATTCAATTTTCGATAGTCAACGCAAAGACGTATGTTATTGTCTTTTTTTACGAACAATAACCATCGGCGAAGAATATGCAGAGGTGGATGGTTCGATTATTTTCAAATCTATCATCTCATCCAACTCTTTCTCGACCTGTGCTTGAAAATGTATAGGTATAGGATAAGGTCTAACCCTAATAGGAGTATGGTCAGTTAGAACAATGTCATGTTTAATGACATGCGTTTGTCCAGGGATGTCAGTGAGTACATCCTGAAATGTTTGCAACATAGTTGAAACTTGTCGCTGTTCTCCTAGAGACAAATCAGGAGAGACAGTAACGTTCTTCCATGATTCACTAGAATGAAGTGGGATCATTGGAAGAGGAAGATTTACATCTGAAAAACTTGTTTCCTCATCCTGTATCACGGACAGTGATGAGTAATGACCATGTGGTACTGGAGAATTGTCCGTTGCTTGGAAAATGGGTTGCAAATAATCCGGACGTTCATGGAATTCAGTAAGCATATTGATGTGGAAGGTTTTATGCTTCCCATCAATATCGACAATATAGTCGACATCGGAAATTTTCGATATTATATCGTACGGACCTTTCCAAGAAATAAGTAATCTGTTTTCCCTACAAGGTAGTAATACAAATGCTTTGTCACCAGGACAAAGTTGTCGTAAGCATCTCTTCTTATTGGCAAATTGCCTTGCCTTCTGTTTCGCAAATTCAGAAGAAGAAGTTGCTAATTTGCATGCTTCGATAATCTTTTGTCTCAACGCGATGACATATTCGTAGGATGACTTTGTGTCATCGTCAATATTGTCAGATGTAATGAGATCGTGAAGCAACGACATAGGGCCACGCGGACGCGCGCCAAAGACGAGTTCAAAGGGAGAAAATCCTGTATGTTCATTGGGTACCTCTCTGTAAGCGAAGAGGGCCGCAGGTAAAACTCTGTCCCAGTCTTGAGGATGATCCTCAGTTATCTTCCCCAGTAAGTTTTTAAGTGTTCTATTAAGGCGTTCGACCATACCATTAGACATTGGATGGTAGATACTACTTAAAGATCTATCTATCTGCAGAGTAGACATTACTTGAGACATGGTATCTGATATTAGTTGGGTGCCATGGTCTGACAATATCTCTCCGGGGAACCCCAGACGAGAAAATATAAGCCAAAGAGCATCTGCAATATCAGCAGTAGTAATGCTCTTCAGAGGAATAGCCTCTGGCCAACGTGTGCACATATCAACACACGTCAAGATAAACTGATGTCCTCTGGCAGACTTGATCTTAAATGGACCAATTATGTCTATGGCCATTTTTTGGAACGGCCGAATAGGAATGTCCGCCGCCTGAATGGGTGCAGCATGCCGTGGACCTTTGGATTTAACTTCCTGACATACTTTACAAGATCGACAATAAATCCGTATGTCCTTGTTTACCAATGGCCAAAAGAAAGCCGCAAGGACTCTTGACTTAGTACGGGAAAAACCCATGTGTCCAGCACACTGAGAGTCGTGAGCGTGCTGCAAAATTTTAACTCTCAAATTCTTGGGAACCAGGATTTGAGAATGACTTGACGTAATGGAGTCTTGAACCATACGTACAAGTACGCCATTCTTCTTTGTAATCCACGATTTACGACTTGTGTCTTTATTCGGATCACCTTTAGTTGCAAGAATGAAGAATTTCTTCAGAGTGGGATCATCTTCTTGCTGTTTTATAAACGAGTCACGAGAAATTACCAAGGGATTATCTTGGTTATGCACTTCATTATCTTCAGTAGATGAAGTTTGAGGCATATTAAGAGCCTGAGCTCTAGTGACTACAGCGTTAGCAATCTGCATGTTTTGCCTTTCCCACGTGGAAATTTGTTGCGGAGTGCATTCTCTGACTCCGTGAATGCGACCGATGATGAGGTCAGCGATCGGATTCGGAAGAAGACATGCGTGTACATCTCCTGTAAAGAAAGGAGTAGCAATCCTAATGATAGCAGTAGAGTATTTCTCTAATGTGCCGCCAAATGTTACACATTTGACTACTTGTCCAGTGGCACGGGAAGGATCTACGAGTGACTGCCTAACACCAATTGTGGTGCATCCAGAATCAAATAGCACAGAGACTGGATTGTTATTCACTAAACCCTTATGTAAGACAAGAGAACCTCTTCCATCATGCGCGACTGATGCCGGAAGAGCAGGAAGAGGATGGCCACGCTTAAAGTAGACACTGTGGTTGGCTCAAATAACGTTTTGCATTGGGGGCACTGAGATGCTCTCCCAAAATCAAAAGCGGCACATGCCATATTACTAGCATCATTATTATCTTTACTCTGTTTATAGGCTTCATTGGACTCTTGTTGTGCAGAGTTTGCCTGAAAATGTGGTTTATGTCTTTTGTATTGAGATCTACCTCGGTTATTATCACCTCTGTAGTTATTGTTACCTCTATTGTAACCCCTATTTGGGTTTGAGTCATAGTTCCCTTGGTTACCATTATCATATTCATTATAATGAGTATCTCTGTAATTATGATCTTGTTGACTCCAAGACGGATAACCCTGATAGTTTCTATAATTACTTCCTCTACGGAAATTCCTATAATTATGACCACCCCTGTGTCGAGAGCTATCAGCTCGTCTCCAGTTCTTTGAAGAAGAACCCTGAAATGATTGGTTACCTTGGTTTTGATAACTATTATGGTTACCTTTTTTATCAAATCTGTTTTGAGGTCCCTGAAATCTGTGTGAATAATTGGGATTGTATGGTGTTGCTGAAGCAACTGGCATACTCTCCTTAATCTTAGTGTTGCCAAAAGTCACGTCGGGGTGTGCAGTGACATATTGGGAACAATATTCTTCCATTTCTTTTAGAGATTTGGGTTTACGCTCATGTATAAATTCAAGGAAAGGTTTGTTCACACATGACATAATCTTATCTCTGAGCAACAAATCCATAAGTCCTTCATACGTTTTTTCTGTTTTGGAAAGCTCAATCCAACGATCAACTGTGAGACGTGCCTTTGCAGTGAATTCTGAGAATTCTACACCCGTCTCAGGCACCATCGTTTTAAATAAAAGGCGATAGCCTTCCTCACTTAGCTGATATTTTTTTATCAAAGCCGCCCTAATGACATCATAATTATCCTTATCTGCTTCTGCTACAAGGCATAATCTAGTCAAAGATTCACCTTTCAAGTTTTCTGATAATTGATTAGCGTATTGTGATTTATCCACATTATGTGTACGACAAGAACGTTCAAATCTATCCAGCCAGAATGTAATATCGTCACTGGACTGATTGAACGGTGGAACCTTAACCTTGTAAGTAGAAGGTTTACCATTACCACTAGATGCCTGATTAACATTACTCATACTTGTCAATCTCAATTTCTCTAACTCAAATTCATGTTCTCTTATTGCTTTTTTCTCTTCAGCATCTAATCTTTTTTGTTCAGCCTCCCTGTCTAATCTTTTTTGTTCAGCTTCCCTGTCTAATCTTTTTTGTTCACCTTCACTGTCTAATCTTTTTTGTTCCGCAGCAGCTTCTCTTTCTAATTTTTTTTGTTCAGCTTCACTGTCTAATCTTTTTTGTTCCGCAGCAGCTTCTCTTTCTAATTTTTTTTGTTCAGCTGCAGCTTCTCTTTCTAATTTTTTTTGTTCAGCTTCAAATCTCCTTTCCTCCACCTGCATCTGCAATTTCTTTTGTTCAGCAGCAGCCTCAGCTTCTCTTTCTAATCTTTTTTCTTCTGCCATAGCTCTTCTCTCTTCTGCAGCTAATGCTTTGTCATATTGAGCAACAGCCCATTGTTCTAATTGTTGACCAGTCTTATCAAGGGCTTTCCCTTGTGTAATGAAGTATTCCAATGTAGACATGATGTCTAACAATAATACTAATCACCTGAAATAATAATAATACCACAAGTTTTCAATGACTTGATTAATCAGTATACTATCCCAATATCTGTGGGTCACAAGCCTTTAATAAGGTCTTGTATAATAGTAATAATAATCAGGTACTGGTTTATACCATAATCCAAGTGCAGTGCACAGGCAATTGTGTCTTATGAAATATACCTATATAAAACATATGTCAACCAACAGAATACATAAAGTACAAATAGGACTGACAATACAAGAACGTTTGCAGAAATCAAAATAAATCAAATAGGGAAATCAATGAAAATAATCACTGAATCTGCAAAGAATAACAACACAAATGACGACACAATATATGAATATAAATTGTGAATAGAACTGAAAGATAGAAAAGGTTAGACCAACAAATTACAAACAAATCAAAACAAAACTAAAGAACAAAGAAATATTACAAAAATAACAATAATTACAGACTTCACAGCTAACACAAAAGCAACAGTTGTCGCAGCAAATTTTCAATCAAGAAAATTGCACCTATAGAAAACGCCCACAACGGACCCTCTATGACGTGGGATATTCTGTTGTGAGGACGCCGCCCAACCTAAAACACAACCCGCTGACATAGAAACTAACATACTATACAAACAAATAACATGTAAACATAAATATATATAAATTATGTGTATGATAGTATGTGTTGCAAAATAGGCTCAGTTTTACAGTAATGGCAAAGTTATTTTTATGAAAATAAACAAACTGCCACTTTATTCAATTAAACATTCTGGCCTTAAATATTAAAGTTCATATACAGAAAACAAGAAGATCCATCGATGAAAATAGGACTTCTTAGTTCACTAATACTGTCTTCCTGTTAATATTGACAAGAATTGATCCAACTGTTCTGTGAAACTCTGTAATGTCTAATGTAAAAATGTCAACAACGCTGACCTACATACTGCATTCACTTGACAGGTCACGTGACGAAGTGTTGACAAATAGCAAACCAATACTGCAAGTGTGTCGTATCAGCCACAGGAAACGGTCTGGTATCGGTAATCTGTTGACTTCTGAACTCCTGCGAGGTCAAACCCAGAAAGCTGGTCCACCAGTTGATAAGGTTGGATAAAGTTGGTTTTTTTTCCTCCTTTATTCCCGTTAATGATATCCACCAAAAGATAGATATAAGTGGATGGAAGCAGACATCATCATCATCATCAGTTGATAAGATCTCTATGGTGTTGTTTGCTCCACTGTAGTGTATGGAATGTCAACTTGACTTACGCAGTGGTGTGTAGACATGGATTGAGTGTATAATGTGCGAATGTTAATAAGGGTTCGTGGTGTTGACAAATGTTCTTTTCTCACACTCATGTATGACTGGAAGTCATCGACACCAACGACTGTGTACCTTTTCTAAAGTTTAATTGGACGTACACACTCGACAGCACAGATAGTGACAAATCACAGGTTGGCATAATACATCATGGTACAGTGGATAACTGGTCTTGCAATGTTATGTTACATGGGCACTCATGTGGAATAATAGTATCAAGGACTGTCAGTAGCCAAGCCCTCAGTATCGCCCATACATATATATCATCTGACTTCACTGACTGAGCACGTCAGCTTATAAACAATATTTCAGATGGCTTCTAAACCTAATCTCGTCTAGCGACGATTCTTCAACATAATGTTCAGCACATATTTTTCCATATAATAATATTGAACCGCTAATAACGGGTTCTCATGTGTAGCAGTGATCTCTGGACTAAACAAGCGATAATACGGGCATCCCTTTTCTCTTCTTGAAAGTCACTACATGTTTTGGTTCCAAGATGGCTTCACTCGTGAGCTGTCACTCACGTTTGGATACAGATAATGAATCTGTCCTAAAGTTAGTCATTCATAAAACATTTCATTGCTCTGTAGATTTGATCATGAACAATTGACTGCATTCTACAGGATATAGTGCTGCTAGGAATCGAAGTCGTTTTCATCGAGTCAAATATATATTCTCTTAGACATTCAAATCGTA
>JAMPIV010005658.1:0-25000 GCA_024509875.1 Oreohelix idahoensis
TAATGTCTAGCTTGAAATAACCTGAATACTTCTTGTGTTAGCTTTCCCCTAAACTGAGAACCATTGTCAGTCAATATTTGATGTGGGAAACCTAATCGGGTGAATATTGTTAACAGTGCCTCTGCCACATGTTTCGAATCTATCGATGACATTGCTACTGCCTCTCCTCACATAGAGCAAGTATCGACCAAGGTTAAGATATATGCATTTCTCTTCTTGGTCCTACTGAGGGGTCCAACAATATCCACGGCAACACGTTCGAAGGGCGTTCCCATGATGGGCATTTCTCCCAGTGTTGCTGGTGCAGTCCTATGTTTAGGAGCTACTCTTTGGCATTCTGGACAGGATCTCACATACCTCTTTATGTCCTCTGTGATCCCTGGCCAAAAGTAGTGACAAGCTATCCGTTGTCCAGTGGCCCTATTCCCATATGTCCACTGAAGGGTATAGCATGTCCTAGCTTCATAACCTGCTCCCTGTATGATTTTGGCACTACAAGCTGTCCATGTCCTTTAGGTCCTGTTCCAGCTTTTCTATATAGTAGGCCATTTTTCATATATAAGTCTCCTTTCTCTGGAGGGTTATGGCTTTTAGGTAATTTGCCAAAGCAAGGCTTCAATGTACTGTCAGCAGTTTGAGCCTTTCTCATCTCTTCTGGATGAGTATTGATGATAGTGTCCTCCTCTTTCTTAGAGCTTGCCCTGGTCTGGACTGTTGCCATCACTATGGGTCTTATAGGTTCTCCTAGAAAGACATATCTACATCCCAGTATTAATGGGTAGATAGGGTTGTCCATCACTGCTGCTTTGATCTCTCCTTCAACATAGCGAGATCTTATGTTGATACGGGCTATGGGCAGTGTCATGGTTCCTGCTCCCTTGACTGGTCCTCTGATATCCACTGTTTCTGTGGTTATTTGTTCCGGACTCACCAGAGAAGAGCACACTACTGAGTCAAAGTCCAAGCCTGTATCATATAAGCACAGTACTTGGGTGCCATTCAAGGTCACTTCCTCACAGACAGGGGGATGATGGAGGTCCTTCTGACTATCTGCCAGGTCCTTCCTTCCCTTGTTCTCTGTTGTAAGGCATGCAGCGTGATGAGGAGGGTTTTTCCGTCTGCATTCCGCAGTATTGTGGTTACTCATTTGGCAAGATTTACACCACTTTCCTTCCTTTCTTGGAGGTTTCTTTTCTGATCCTAGAGGGTTTTTGTCTTTATAATCAGTTCTGTGTTTGTTCTTGTTAAAATTGTCCCTTTGTTCATAGTTGGTAAAGTTTTGTGAAGGTTTGAAGTTCTCACCCTGCTTCTTCTTATTTCCTGACACTTCTGACTGAGCTGCTTGATATCTTTCAGCCATGGTTAAAATATCGTCCAATCTCTCAGCTCCTTGCTCCATAAGAAATTTTCTCATTTCCTGAGGCATGGATTCTCTCAGTTGTTCCATCATGACCAATTCTTTTATATCTTGACATTTTCCTAAGCTAATCCATTTTGTCAGATAAGTTTCCAATCTGGCAGAAAACTGGTGATAGTTTTCTCCTGGAAGTAGCTTAGCAGTTCGGAATCTCTTTCTATAAGATTCAGAATTCTTTTCGTACCTGACCAATAAAGCTTGTTTTAAGATTTCATAATCTTCCTTGTCTTCTTTTGAGAGTTTTAAATAAACATCGTATGAAACTCCCCTCAACCCCTGAGATAGTTTAAGGCTCCATTTTTCCTTTTCTAATCCATAGGTAGAGGCTAGTCTCTCATATTTATCCAGGTACGACTCAATGGCGTCCTCCTTCTCAATAAATGGATCCAGGTGGAAACTCATGGCTCTATTTGCTGTGCTGTGGTTGGAGCTCTCAGAGTGAGATGAGCTAGCACCATGATTGCTAGCTGCTCCCTGGAGTTCAAGTTCCTTTAAACTTAACTCATGAGCTCTGTGTAACCTTCTTTCTTCAGCTTCAGCCTCAACTTCAAATCTTTTGGCTTCTCTTTCTGCTTCTAACCTTTTGGCTTCTCTCTCTGCTTCCATTCTTTTGGCTTCTCTTTCTGCCTCTAATTTCTTAGCTTCAGCCTCAACTTCCATTCTTTTAGTTTCTCTTTCAGCTTCAGCTTCCATTCTTTTAGTCTCTCTATCTAAATATTTATCCACTTCAGTTGTGATATATCGAATTAGAGCATCTCCTGTCATACCCAAGTCTATTCCTTCCTGCATAATCGCAGCTCTAAACTTCACCAATTCAGCCATGATGCTTACTTACCAGTGGTTATATAATTTTATCTTCACTAACCAACTAACTTAATTAAAATCAATTAATTACTTTGAACAAGACAAATCCTTAAAACCTTGTGAGCGTTTCCTATTTCCTTCGTACTCAATGGTACTACTATTACGAAAAACATTTCTACGTTTTTAGAATTTTTTTTTCAAAAAAATTTATTTTTACAAACTATTTGTGGCTCAAGATAGAAGAATACATAGATAGTGGCTCGGGATACAAATAATATCCCGCGAAAAAGCCCCCAATGTAGCGAAAGGTTTTCCTATTAGGATAATAGTGGTAGAGCAGAAGTAGAATCTCTCTCCAGAAAGTATGAAGTTCCAGTGCCCGAGAAGTACACTGGTATCACAAGTGAGTTACAGCTGTGAATACTCTGAGCTGGACAATAGATTTAGGCTTCAGAAATATAAGTTGCTACTTTCGCTATCGTAACCTTATGTGATAATATAATTAAATTTGAAAAGGTAACTCAAAATTTAACAGTTAAAAATTTAACAAGTCAAATGAGTACAATTATCTAATTTATTATGCACATCTATATATTCTTGTAATGATAAATGGGTGTTGGAAGATGGTAAAATGTATGATTATTTACAGTTACAAATTAAAATAACTAATAGAAAAAGTCTTGGATTTATCTTCCACTGAATTTACAACAAAAGGATTGTCACATTATCTCTTGCCATCTAGTTGTCATCATTAGACAGTCGTTTAGAAACTGCTCACAGGATTTGTTGGATGGATACAAAGAAACTCAACTTTAGCCACGTCTGCTCGAGGTTCCTCCGACACACTGGAGTACGGAAGACTTTCCTTCAGCCCGCCCTATAACTACGGGGGACTAAGGTGTTGAAGTTTGGTTGACCTCTAGGCTTCAGTGAGCTGGATCAACTTCTTCAAGTCTTTAGTTTCTCGATCAGGAATGATCATAAACATTGATCATAAAAACCTGGAACAAGAAGTAATAGGTGGTCATGTTGTTCCAACAATCTCACCACCAACTACTGTTCATGATGCGACCATGTCTTCAGTGTTTGTATATAAATGAATGAATCATGGTAGTATGTTACAGAGATAGCATGATAAGATAATGTATACTGTGCAGAATTAACAAAATACATGAATAAACCATATGTTATGATACATGGGTACGATATAACCTTTGCCTTCCACTTATGGATGTCAAGTCACTTAATTACTTGCTGGTATGTCGTAAGCTTCCAGGCAAAAATTAGCCATGATATATTTGGCTAACCAATTAATGGTTATGCTTCCTGACCATACCGGTGAAGGTTATCTCTGGTTAGCCTCATTCTCTTTTTTTTATATCTGATACAATCAATCAGAAATAAAATCTGAAATAAAATGATATTATTCATACATATATCTTTAATAAACTTACATACCCTCTTAGGATCTATAAGCTCACGGTGAGATTATTTTGGTTGAAGTTAATCTGCCCTGCATGCAGCGTGAAAAAATAACTTTTCTTGCAGATACTGTCTTCCAGTTTCTGACTTTGGCTTCTGGATTTGGTGTGTGTGATTTTCAACGCGTCCCTCTGTCCTTATATTTCAGTCTCTCGCGCGTACGAGAAAGCACCTCTAAAAGTCCCAAAAGATTTTCGTTTCATCTCCTGGTTTGAGGCTATTTGAAGCAATCTGTGTTTTTCCTGTACTTGTTTTTTTCTTCTGTTCACTGCACACTTATATTCTTCCGTCCTTTCTATGTATCATTTCCTTTTCCCCATATGAGACTTTCATTACATATAAGTTTTATACAAATCCGTTGAGGCTTGTTAGTGTAATAAATTTTTAAAGATTATTAGCTAACTTTTAGCGATGTGATGAAGGTGAAAAATATTAATTATCTTTAAAACTATTTATATTTGAATAATATCCTTTTGGATATAATTCCTAGTCTATCTCCTTTGTTGAATTATTTTTATTTAATATTATTCCAACCAGGCGTTCTCCGGTAGTTAATAATTTAATGTCCAGTAAATGCAAACTTTGAAAGTCCGCCATTCATTCTTATTAGCTATTTCATCATTCTTCGGTAATACTGTCTGGCTTTTAACCGTAATTCACATTTCCCGTCTACTACAAACTTCAAAGAAAGACCGCCGCGCTGATCTTTCGCTGGTGTGTGTGTGTGGGAGTCGCGCTACAATTTTTTTTTCCCCACAACAAAGCAAGAGGAACCAAATGTCGCTACAATGAGAAAAGGAAATTTAAAAAAAAAATAAGGTCATATAAGAAAATATTAAATCATAATGGATTTAAATTAAAAAGGTTAATGCTATAATGTCAAATTGATGGGATCACTTTCCCGAATATATCAAATAGCAATCGAATGCGAAGATAACTGTTAATAAAGTCATCTCGTTTAAATAAACTTCTGTATCTCTGGCGAAGAATACAATGTCCCACAAAATATTTTGTGCATGCGTGGGATCACAGTTACAAATGTGAATATTGTCATTAGGAACAGCAAGTCAATTTCACTAGTACCAAGTACACAAGCTCCTCCAGAACTCTTGAGATGTTCGTAAAATGTTAATGTGAGAGATCATTCTGAGAGAACTGTGCAACCAATGTTCGACCAATGCCGTCAGATAGACTGCTGATGGATCGTCACGTAAAATTATCGTACGTGTGATGGAAGTAAATTCAAACGAAAGCGTAAGTTTATGAAGTCAGTCCATGATTAACGAATGTTCGACAGGTGCTGACAGGTAGGCTGCTGGTGGATAGTTATAAACATGTTTATAAGTGTGCCGAAACAAGTTGAAGCGACAGCGTAAGTTCATGAAATCATATAACGGTTGGACACTGTTCATACGGTGCTGTCAGATAGGCTGCTGGTGGATAGTCATACACATTTCATGTGTGTGCCGTAGGCAAGTAAAAAGCAGCGTTAGTTCATCGTATCAGGTTCTGATTGAGGACATCATGATAGGACGTCGGCTACAACATTTGAAGAACCTGGGATTGCCTGAATCTCGTATTAGAATGCCTAAAGTAGAACAGCAAAGCGGTCCAATTTTGGATTCTTGTGATTCGATTTTTTGAGAAAAGCAAATGCTTTCTGAAAGGACTGAATGATGAATGGGGAACCCAGAAGATAGCGTTCCAGTTTCTGTAATAATAATAATAATAATAATAGCCCCTTCAGTCATAACTGACTATGGGAATGCGCCCCTGAGGTGGCAGCCCTCAGCTGCTTATTTTCCTGGTGCTCCTTTCGACGTTTTCTCCTCACCTCTGCTTCTTGTGTGAGCCTCTCTTCGCCCAATCTGAGGTGGTGCCGTAAATAGCATCGCCACTTAGTGCGATCGGCAGCTTCATCCTCCCATGTTTCTGGATCCATGTCCAGTGCCCTCATATCTCTCTTGCACACATCTTTGAACCTCAGCTGTGGTCGCCCAACTGTTCTCTTGCCATCTGCTAATTGTCCGTAGAAGATATCTTTTGGGATGCGACCATCTTCCATGCGGCGAACATGGCCAAGCCAGCGAAGTCTGCGCTGTCTAAGCAGCGTATACATACTTTGAAGGCCAGCACGTGACAACACCTCGACATTTGTCACTTTATCTTTCCACGAGATGCCGAGGATGCGGTGTAGACACCGCAAATGGAAGGTATTGAGCCTTCTTTCTTGCTTAGCATAGGTCGTCCAGGTCTCGCAGTTTCTGTATGGCCCAGATTATCGCTAAATGTTCACGCTCTATAACTGGATATTCCTTCTCTTCTCTGTGTCCGAAAGTTTGCGTTACACACACACACACACACACACACACACACACACACACACATATATATATATATATATATATATATATATATAGAGAGAGAGAGAGAGAGAGAGAGAGAGGTTGCTAACATCGGAACGCCTCCCAACCGCCCGCCAAGACATATAACCATCAAACATGTAAAAGAAATGGAAAAAGGCTTACAACACACATGCAAAGATCAACACAAAGAAAACAAGGCCACTTATCTGAAAAACTGCGTTCCGACAGATGCTTGTCCGTGGAAGGCTTGAGAGTTGCATGCAGAGCATGGTGAAGCGAAGAAACATTAAAAAGGCATGCGTCATAGCAGATAATGGAGACGAAGTTCATATTATGTTAATTGAAGACTTGCAAAACATCGTGAAGTGGATTTGAAATTGTAACTTGAAGCATGAACAATAGCGAATACTGACGACTTCAAAAGCCGGCAGATAAGCGCAGTGCTGGTACTGGGTATAGAAATATGTCCAACGGTGCAGACGAAACATACTGGTCGCCAATTTATATGTTTTTACGACTGGAATCCTTTGGAATGTGTGGACATATTTATATTAAAGAGTTTATCGTGCTATGTTATCGAATGCACTAGGGTTTGGTCATGCAAGACATGAAACTGGCAGAATAACTCAAGTCGCCAGGTAGTAGGTCCACAATACACATGTAGTACATATTTATTATATAATGTAGGATTTAGTACACTATTGAATTCTTGCATCAGTCCTTTGGAACTAGCATATGTGCAAAGATAATAAGGTAAGTTTATATCTGGTAACCTCAATGTAGGAGGATTAGAAAAAAATATGCTTTAATATACTCTAACGCGGCCTGGAACTCTCGTGAACAGTGCACGTGATTGGGTAAGCCCCTTTTCAACAGAAAGGAAAGGTCAGTAGTGGCAGCAGAAAGATTGGCAACAAATCTACTGTAGACTTGAACTAGACCTAAGAGACTGTGAACTTGTTTTTCGTAGTAGGAGAGTATAAGTTCAGAATTTTAGAGACGTTTTGTGAGACGGTCTGAAGACAACTGTGCCCAACCTTGTGACCTAAAAATAAAATCTCTTCAAAGGCAATCTTAATGTTGGTAGGTCGAACATTCAATTGATGAAAACGAAGAGTGTCTAATAAAGAACGCAGACCTACGAAGTGCTCTCCCCAAGTTGAGCTGAACAGACATATGTCGTCTATATAAATTACGATGTCAGATCCGCGCGAGAGAATTTTGCGCATCATTCTAACGAATGTGACAGGGGCGTTCATAAGCCCGACAGGCATGAAAATCCACTGGTATAAATAACGTGGGGTAGAAAAAGCAGTTAGTGGCTCGGCCCTATCAGTTAATGGAACGTGCCAGTAACCTTTGGTAAGATCAATTTTCGAGAAAAAAACAGAGCCTAGCAAGGCGAGATAACAGATCTTTAAGCAATGTTAAGGGTTTAGCATAGAATATTATAGGGATATTGTGGTTACGATTAGCAAAATATATTCCCATGTTGTAGTCGGTTTTTCTTACAATCACTATGGGTTATGTATACACAATCCCACGCCGGAGGTTTACGACATATTCAAATGATGACTAATCATGCTGAGTCATCTTCTTTCTTCTTTGATCCTTAGCCGACGACCGTCAATGCAGTCAGTGGCCATCACGCCTAGTGGCGTCTTGTAGGGCAACAACAAATTGATTCCACTTTGCTCGATCGGTGTCTATCCTTCGTACAGTGCCCCAACTCTGGTTCATTCTTTGCATCTCAGCCTCCTCAGTCCTCCGCCAAGTTGTTTTTGGTCGGCCTCTCTTTCGTTTTCCTTCAGGGGTCCAAAGCATAGCTGTTATTGTGATGGCATCGGGGTTTCTTCTGAGGACATGGCCAACGCAGCTCCAGCGTCTGCCAGCTATGATGGTGTGCATGTCCTCTTGCTTGCTCCGAGTAAGCAGATCTTGGTTGGTGCTGGTAATCGGCCAAAAGATTCGTTGAATTTTTCTTAGGCATGTTGTGCAAAAAGAGGACAATTTTGACATTTCCTACTCTGTAACTCTCCAGCATTCCGCACCATAGAGAAGCACAGAAAGCACACAGCTCTGATATAATCTAAATTTTTGTGCTTTTGCTGCATTGAGAGGAATTCCAGATGTTGTTTAGGCTAACAAATTCTGTTCTTGCTTTGTTCATTCTGTTGTTGACGTCTTTGCTTGCCCCGCCGTGTGGTGTTACTATGCATCCTAGGTATGTGAAGGTGTCTGGCTGTACCAGTTGCTGATTCCTTACTGATATGGGCTCAGGGTTGCTCACAATGAGCTTCTTTAAATTGATGTTCAAGCCCACCTGCTGGCTATACTTATTAAGTCTATCCGTCTTTTCCTGGATGTGTTGTTGTGAATGTGCTAGTAGTGCAATGTCATCTGCATATTCCAGATCTTCCAATGTAGAAAATGTAGTCCATCTTATTCCTCTTTCTACTGCCCTCTGTTGTCTGGCGCATCACCCAGTCAATGACGTAAAAATAAAGTGGTTAAAAAGGGGCTTCCCTGTCGTACTCCTGTCTTCACCTCAAAGGTTAGGTTGCTCTGCCCAACACTACACGTAAAGTTGGCATAGAGGCTTTATATGATTGACACTATGCAGCTTGGAATTCCATAAGCCCTCAGTATTTTCCATAAACTGTCCCTGTGTATACTGTCAAAAGCCTTTTCAAAATCAACGAAATTAATGTACTGCTGCCTTTGTCATTCTGAGCACTGCTCTATAATGTTCCTGGGAGTAAATATATGATGCTGAGTCATCACAGGTTATGAAATAAATTGCATAGCCATGTCCTTGGTGGAATGATCCATCAATGCCAAATGATTACCATCATTAGCAGAAACCACGGCAATAAACGCAAAAATGAACAAAATAACCACTAACATCCTGTGAAGAAATTGTGGGTAGTTAGTAGATACCAATTTACTAATTATACGGTCACATGTCATGAGTGCTGAGAGTAGCATCCCAGTGATCATAGGCCATAAGTATATGAAATAGATGTTAGGCATAGTTTGGTTTGTGACAGATGTTCACCTGTATATACGTACATCATAGGATTTTGGTACATCATTGTCATACCTGTGGTGATATTCTAAATACAATATCTAAATTAGAATATAACAGTATAGTGCATAAAGTCAACGATAGGATAGAACTAAAAATTTTAGTCGGGAATTGTTGTATTAATTAGTTTATAACGCAGTATAACCTAATAACAGGTACCCCTTTTCAAATTCGCCCTTGACAATAAACGTACCACTTTTCCAAGTTCAAATAGAGTATTTGCCTAGAATGCATTGTAGAGGGGAGGGGAACGGATAGATAACACAATGCTAATCGCGTCTCGCATTGTTTCTAAAAATAAAACCAACTTGCTAGCCTTGCCTAGGGCGATTTTCGAAATACGATGTAAAAGTTAGAACATGTAGACGATTAGGTCACGAAAACAGGTTTAGCTCTTATTGCGAATGACGTAATTCTCACGTACTACAAGAGACTCTCGTAATTAGTGCAAAAAGACATGAATAGGTTGGTTATTGTAGAAAAAATATGGGGTTTTGAACCAAGCCACCTAGCCCCATAAAAATTATATCTTCGTGTACCTTAGGACTTCCGGAGCAAGAATATGGTGTTAATTACTGATGCGTGATGCCATATGATGATGGATGGTATCCGCATGTCTGGTTTTGTGTAGTGTGCAGATGTGTTCAGTCAAACAATGTTCATACAAAAATAACAGGGCAATCCACATAGGACGTCAGTAAACTCACGACGTATAAAGTCAATGATTCTTGAAACAGCCGTTGACGTTTTTCTTCATTATTTATTGTGGACGCCACAGTGACAAAATGGTTACGCGAATATGTAGACACATCAAACAGTCATTATCACAGCAACATTCAATACAGCAATAGACGGTAGACAGCATTACAATGATGAGTCAGATGCATGTTATATTTCATAGTGCTGTAAATGTAGTCAGGTGGAAAACTCCATCCTTTTCTATAACAGCCAGGAGATAACCAGATATATGAGATCAGTTCACTCTCCTTAGTCTGACTTCAGCAAGACAGACACGTCTGCCGAAGTATAAATAATGTCCTCAAAAATATCCTCTAGATAACAAAGGTTTTTCAAACCTAGTTCAGGTAACCAAGTAGCAAGTAATAGTCCTTGGGACCTGCATCAACCGATGCAACACAATACAGCGACATGTGAGCTAGGAAAACATCTCGTGACGACGACTTTCGAAGACAGGCTATGAACCAGAAATCGTTCACGACCAAAAATCGATAGAGTTAATGAAAATGTTAATTTACCTTGCCTTCCGGAAATACACAGAAATATTACGCCTCCCGGCATGTGCAAATACACTAGAGGTATTATCTCGAATAAACGAAATATCCATTAAGAGGACTACACATCCCTGACAGAACAAAAAATAGCGGAGATCCCCTCTTCAACGAGGCATCTCTTTCGCCATTCCAAATCGCTCACTCCACTAGTGGTGGGCGGAAACCGATCGACCAAGAAGCAAGACAAGTCATGCGCAGTCCAGCGCAAAATGACCACAGCTCAAACTTAACTGCATTCGATACCAACGCGAGAAGACAAATGCTTACCGAGAAAAGTAACTATAAATTTCAAGCAGTTGTTGCCCTTGCGTTATAAAATAGATATTGTAATAAAATGATGTTGCGAGAATTTATCACGCAACATATCACCACCTCCTCCCGATTAAAAAAAAAAATGTGGAACATATTTTTTTTTTTTTAAATATCAAAGAGCATGCGATAAGCGGCTCAAAACGCACGAATTATGCGCTGATAATTAATTAAATTGCCTAACATGAGGCTAAATATAGAGTGTCTGGTGAGGATATACCTCAACAGAAAAATAAATATGTCTCAAAAAATATTCACATCGGGGAGGTGTCACCAACACACATCACGTTAGCATGTAAACACAATATACGTATGCAAGTTACCATAATCATCATTAAACAGCATACTCTAATATTGTCTTTAAAAATGGATGTACAAATCTGATAGGAAAATTTAAATAGTACATTATTTGACATGTAATGACATAAGTACATAGTAAAGTTAAACTACATGACGATCCAGGACATATGCTCTGGTATTCCGAGGGTAAGTACACAATCTAGAACTCGTCATGCTTGATACTAGTAAGGTAAGTCCTCAGCTCAACAATGACATTCTGAGAAAGTACAAGCAATATAATGCTAATTAATAACTAATATGCTTCATAAGGTACAATACATTATTAATAATTGTGGCTGTTTAGTAAACTAACGGCCCTTATATTAACTACTCAGTCCTCCTCTATCATCGTAAAAACGAACAGAAGAAGATGACAACAAAGCACGATAGTGTGTACATATAAAGTGAGTACAGATGTGCTAATCTATTGTAGTAATATAGGTGTGTTATGACTCTGTAATATATAGGAATATAGGACAGAAGTATTAGTTAGAGTCATGTGGGCATCTAGACAAAATGTCAGCCATCACATTATCCGCACCACGGATAGCTCGTACCGTGAAGTGAAAAGGTTGAAGAGCTATAGCATATCGAGTGGATCTCGAACTCTTCAAATTCTTAGTCTGAATAGCTGTAAGAGCTTTCTGATCAGTCTCTAGAATGAAATGTGCGCCCAGGAGGAATCTTTGTAGCTTTAGAATTGACCAAACCATCGCTAACAACTCACGGTCTAAAACCGAGTAGTTCCTCTCTGCCGCATTTAGTTTTCTAGAAATGTACATAACAGGATGCAGAGTATTTGCATATTCTTGCATCAGTGCTGCTCCAATCCCAGTGGATGAAGCATCACTTCGAAGAACAAAAGTCCTATCAAGAGTAGGTAATCTTAAGATGGGAGGAGAAGAAAATATATATTCTTGATTTGGTCTAATGAAGATTGGCATTCTTCAGACCAACGGACCAGATTAGGCGAACCTTTCTTCAACAATGTTGAGAGAGGTGCCATGATCGAAGATAAATTTGGAATAAATCTCCCATAAAATTGAATTAAACCTAAGAGACTCCTAACTTGTTTCTTCGTTTTAGGAACAGAGATGTTCAGTATTTTGGAAGTATTGTGGTCTTCTGTCTTCAAGAGACCATGACCAACACGATGACCCAGGAAAGAGATTTCACCAAAACCAACAAAAGCTTTAGAAGGTTTCGCTGTCAAATTATTCTCACGTAGAGTGGACAGTAAGTCATATAACCCTAAATAGTGATCTTCCCAGGTATCACTGAAGAGACAGATGTCATCTAAGTATGCGATGACATCCGAACGATGTGACAGAATTCGACGCATCATGCGAACGAAAGTGGCAGGGGCGTTCATGAGACCAAAAGGCATAACATTCCATTGAAATAGACCCCTAGGTGTAGAAAAAGCAGTAAGAGGTTTGGCATGCTCTGCTAAAGGCACTTGCCAATAACCTTTAGACAAGTCAAGTTTAGTGAAGAATCTAGAATTAGAAAGTCTAATCAGTAGATCTTCTAACAAAGGCATCGGTTCAGCATCGAACTTTGTGACCTGATTCAATTTGCGATAATCAACACAAATTCGTATGTTCTTATCCTTCTTCCGGACAATAACCATGGAAGAAGAATATGGTGAAGTCGATGGTTCAATTATATTTAATTGAATCATTTCATCCAATTCCTTTTCCACCTGCGACTGAAAGTGTATAGGAATAGGATACGGCCTAACCCTAATTGGATTATTGTCGGTAAGAATTATGTCATGTTCTATGACATCTGTGTGTCCAGGAATGTCAGTGAGAACATCCTGAAATGTTTGTAACATCGACGAGACTTGTCGATGTTCGTCACCAGAAAGATTAGGAGAAACAGAAACGTTTTTCCAAGATTCCGTAGAATGTAATGGAACCACTGGAAGGGGAAGGTTGACATCAGAGAAGGTAGCTTCCTCATCCTGTATGACAGACAGGGATGAATAATGACCGTGAGGTGCAGGAGCATCATCCGTTGCCTGGAAAATAGGCAGCAAATAGTCCGGACGTTCGTGAAATTCCGAAAGCATGTTTATGTGGAAAGTTTTATGCTTTCCATCAATATCGACCACATAGTCAACATCGGAAATCCGAGAGACTATTGCATACGGACCTTTCCATGCAATAAGAAGTCTATTTTCCCTACTGGGGAGTAGGACGAATGCTTTGTCACCTGGACAAAGTTGTCGTAGACATCTATTCTTGTTAGCAAACTGTCTTGCCTTCTCTTTAGCAATTTCTGATGAAGCAGTTGCTAGCTTACATGCCTCAATGATCTTTTGTCTAAGAGCAATGACATACTCATATGAGGATTGAGTTTCATCGCTAATATCATCGGCAGTGATGAGATCGTGTAATAAAGACATAGGGCCGCGTGGACGCGCGCCAAAGACAAGTTCGAAGGGAGAAAATCCTGTGTGTTCATTAGGGACTTCTCTATAGGCAAAGAGAGCCGCGGGTAAAACCCTGTCCCAATCTTGAGGATGATCTTCAGTTATCTTACCAAGCAAAGTCTTGAGCGTTCTATTCAGACGCTCAACTAACCCATTAGACATAGGATGGTAGATACTACTGAGAGATCGTTCAATATGTAAGGTAGTCATTACCTGTGACATAGTGTCAGATATGAGTTGAGTGCCATGGTCTGACAATATTTCTCTGGGGAACCCCAAGCGAGAAAATATCAACCAAAGAGCATCTGCGATATCTGTAGTAGATATGCTCTTAAGAGGAATAGCCTCTGGCCAACGTGTGCACATATCGACACATGTAAGGATAAACTGATATCCTCTGGCCGACTTGACCTTAAAAGGGCCAATAATATCTATGGCCATTTTCTGGAACGGCCGAATAGGAATGTCAGCAGCCTGGATAGGCGCAGCATGTCGTGGTCCTCTAGATTTGACCTCCTGACATACCTTGCATGATCGGCAGTAAATACGAATGTCCTTATTGACAAAAGGCCAAAAGAAAGCCGCAAGGACTCTCGACTTCGTACGGGAAAAACCCATATGTCCAGCACATTGCGAGTCATGAGCATGTTGTAATATTTGCACTCTCATGCTCTTGGGAACAAGAATTTGCGAATGTGCCGACGTAGTCGAATCTTGTACCATACGTAAAAGTACGCCGTTTCTCATTGCAATCCAAGATTTTCTATTTGTATCCTGATTCGGATCACCTTTCTTCGCAAGAACGAAGAATTTTTTAAAGAAGGATCTTCTTCTTGCAATTTTATGAAAGAGTCACGAGTGATTACTAAGTGACTATCTTGGCTATCAACTTCATTATCACTATTCAGTGATGTTTCGGGTGTTTGTAGAGCTTGTGCTCTTGTAACTACTGCATTTGTAGCTTGCATGTTATTATCTTCCCAAGCAGCAATCTGCTGTGGGGTACACTCCCTAACTCCGTGAATACGACCAATAATAAGGTCCGCAATAGGATTAGGTAAGAGACAAGCATGCACATCTCCAGTAAAGAAAGGAGTGGCAATGCGAATTACAGCAGTAGGATATTTTTCTAGAGTGCCGCCAAATGTGACACATTTAATAACCCTTCCTGTAGCACAAGATGGATCTACAAGCGATTGTCTAACACCAATAGTGGTGCATCCGGAATCGAAAAGTAGTGAGACCGGAGTATCATTAACAAGACCCTTATGTAGAATTAAAGAACCCCTCCCGTCATGCGCAACAGCAGCAGGAAGAGCGGGAAGTGGGTGACCACAAATCAAAGTAGTTATGGTACCCGGTTCGAATAAAGTACTGCATTGGGGGCATTTGTTTGCTCTCTCAAAGTCAAAAGCAGAACCAGTGACAGCGTCAAAGTTTTTACTATCAACAACATGATTACAGGCTCCCTCAGTTTCCTGTTGTACAGCATTAGCCTGCTGATATATCTCTTTTTTTTGTGTTGAGATCTACCCCGACTATTATTACCTCTGAAGTTATCAGAGTTATTATTATCTCTGCAGTTATTATTGTCTCTATTGTAATTGTTATCCTGGTTCGAATTCCAGTTTCCACGATTACTATCATGTTCACATTGATGCGAACATCTATTTGTTTGGTTCTGAGGTCTTCGGCAGGAATAACCTCTATTACCATATCCTCTTTTGAAATGCCTATAATTATTAGGATGATAGTAACGACCACTATCAGGTTGTCTCCAATTCTTCGAAGAAGAATCACCATGAAATTGGTTTCCATGATTTTGACAGAAATTACCACTGCTCTTTCTATCAAAATTTTGTTGGAATCTACGAGCAAAGTTTTGACCATACGGAGCTGCCGAAGCAACTGGTAAACCTTCTTTCACCTTAGAGTTACCCATGGTTATGTGTGGGTGTGCAGTTACGTATTGGCAACAGAAATCTTCCATTTCTTTTATTGTTTTAGGTTTACGTTCATGAAGGAAAGCAAGGAAAGACTCATTGACAGACGACATGACTTTGTCTCTAAGTATTAAGTCCATAAGTCCTTCATAAGTTTTTTCCGTCTTAGATAGTTCAACCCATCGTGAGAAAGTAATGCGTATTCTTGCAATAAACTCGGAGAATTCAACTCCATTTTCAGGTAACATGTTTTTAAATTGTAGACGATAGCCGTCTTCGTTAAGCTGATATTTCTTTAACAGAGCGGCCCTGACAACCTCATAATTGTTCTTGTCAGGTTCATCCACCATATTTAATATACTTAGAGCTTTACCTGTCAGTATCCCTGATAACTGGTAAACATATTTTGCTTTGTCTATGTTATGAGCTGTACATGCTTGTTCAAATCTGTCCAGATAGAACATTATGTCATCACTGGAAGGACTAAAAGTTGGCAACTTAATCTTAAAAGTATCATTATTAGCCTTACCAGAAGATGAACCCTTGTTTGAATCATTACCATTACTCATGTTCATCAATTTCAATTTTTCCAACTCTAAAGCTAAGACCTTTTCTTCATGTTCCATTTTTGCTTTCTCTTTCCTCTCATCAGACTCTCTCTGTAATCTTCTCTCCTCAGCCTGAGCCTCTATTTGAAGTCTTTCAGCTTCTTTTTCAAGTCTTTTATTTTCAGCCTCTTTTTCAAGTCTTTTTTTTCAGCCTCAAGTCTTTTATTATTCAGCCTCTTTTTCAAGTCTTTTATTTTCAGCCTCTTTTTCAAGTCTTTTATTTTTCTTTTTTCAGTCTTTTATTTTTCATCCTCTTTTTCAAGTCTTTTATTTTCAGCCTCTAGCTGGAGTTTTCTTTCCTCAGCTTCTGATTCCCTTTTTTGTTTTTTCCATTTCCATTTGGAATCTTTTTTCATCCACCTGCATCTGCAGTTTCTTTTGTTCAGCTTCCATATGCAGTTTCTTTTGTTCAGCTTCCATTGCTTTATCATATCGAGCAGTTGCAAATTCTTCTAACTTATCACCAGTCTTCCCAAGCAATTTACCCTGCTCAATAAAGTGCTCAAATGTAGACATGTTGTCTAACATATGAGTCCAAAACCTGAAATAATTAACTAATTTATTTCAAACCTAAGTGTAACAAGTCTTAATTAAGCACTTGTATATTCACATCACCTTATATTATCCCAGTCTCTGTGGGAAACAAGTCTCCAATCAAAGAACTTGTATATGAAATATCAACAATCAATTCTTGATCATAAGTGCACTTCTCATTCAATAGTGCACAACACTATTCATCATTCATTTATCATCAGTGTAGTAGTAACAGTGCATTAGCATAGCCCATTAACTAATTACTATAACTGTAAACAATGACTATGTAAACACATGCAGAATGTAAACATTGAAAATGTAAACAATGCAAACAATGTAAACAATAACAATGTAAACAATAACAAAGATCAGCAACAATACAAAAACGTTCGCAGAAATCAACTAAAAATAAAGCAGAAATTAATGAAATATCACAAAAAATGTGACGATATCTACGATAGAATTAAACAAAATACATGACACCACAGTGTATAAACAAAAATGTTGTATGAAACTAAATTATAGACAAGAGTAGGCTAACAAATACAAACAAATCAAAACAAAACTAAAGAATGCGAAATAATAACGAAAACAATATTAAAACATGTCATCACAGCTAACATAAATAGCAACAGAAGTCGCTTAGCAAATTCCAGTATCGGAAATTTGCAAACCCTACAGAAAACGCTCACAATAGACGACCTCTATGACGTGGCATAATCTAACGGAGACACCACCCAACCGAGAACCCGCTGAAATATAAACATATAAATATACAAATAACATATAGACATATAACATATAGAATGAGATGATACACAGAAGACTCAGCAGAAGTATAAGGGCACAGTTTACATACAAACAGGCCACTTAACTTATAGGCTTCCAATCGTAGAACAGCAGAAAAAACGGATGTCAATCAACGTCCTAAAGAGCGAAGCTCCAACGATGATGGCACATCTGAACTGCTTCCACTGCTAACACGATGGTACTTGAGCTTCTGACATACTGTGTGTTGAGTTGTTTCGGCACTTGACCTTCTAATCCAAAAGTAAGTTGATGGAAATCGGTACTTGGCCTTCTTCAGAAAACAACCCGTTTCAACCGGCACTTGACCTTCACAAAAAACGACAGCACTGGAACCTTGACAGCAGCAACTTGCTTGACTTGCGTAAAAGATAACAGCAGTCCGAGTTATCCGGCAACATGTAACAACGCCGGGTACTGTCAAATTCTTGTTTCCGTCAAAAAATTGAAATTTTGACTTTTTACCGGGCAACGCCGAGTACTTTGAAAATTTTGAAGATGTTGACTGTCTTGAAGAATGTTAATTTCTTGATGGATGCTGATAAATTCTTGTTGAAAATGAAGTGGGTAAGGGACCCCGTGTTTGCTGGTACCAGAATCAAACCAGCTTATGGCCACCAAATGATGCGTGATGCCATATGATGATGGATGGTATCCGCATGTCTGTTTTTGTGTAGTGTGCAGATGTGTTCAGTCAAAACAATGTTCATACAAAAATAACAGGGCAATCCACATAGGACGTCAGTAAACTCACGACGTATAAAGTCAATGATTCTTGAAACAGCCGTTGACGTTTTTCTTCATTATTTATTGTGGACGCCACAGTGACAAAATGGTTACGCGAATATGTAGACACATCAAACAGTCATTATCACAGCAACATTCAATACAGCAATAGACGGTAGACAGCATTACAATGATGAGTCAGATGCATGTTATATTTCATAGTGCTGTAAATGTAGTCAGGTGGAAAAACTCCATCCTTTTCTATAACAGCCAGGAGATAACCAGATGTATGAGATCAGTTCACTCTCCTTAGTCTGACTTCAGCAAGACAGACACGTCTGCCGAAGTATAAATAATGTCCTCAAAAATATCCTCTAGATAACAAAGGTTTTTCAAACCTAGTTCAGGTAACCAAGTAGCAAGTAATAGTCCTTGGGACCTGCATCAACCGATGCAACACAATACAGCGACATGTGAGCTAGGAAAACATCTCGTGACGACGACTTTCGAAGACAGGCTATGAACCAGAAATCGTTCACGACCAAAAATCGATAGAGTTAATGAAAATGTTAATTTACCTTGCCTTCCGGAAATACACAGAAATATTATGCCTCCCGGCATGTGCAAATACACTAGAGGTATTATCTCGAATAAACGAAATATCCATTAAGAGGACTACACATCCCTGACAGAACAAAAAATAGCGGAGATCCCCTCTTCAACGAGGCATCTCTTTCGCCATTCCAAATCGCTCACTCCACTAGTGGTGGGCGGAAACCGATCGACCAAGAAGCAAGACAAGTCATGCGCAGTCCAGCGCAAAATGACCACAGCTCAAACTTAACTGCATTCGATACCAACGCGAGAAGACAAATGCTTACCGAGAAAAGTAACTATAAATTTCAAGCAGTTGTTGCCCTTGCGTTATAAAATAGATATTGTAATAAAATGATGTTGCGAGAATTTATCACGCAACAATTACACATTAACATGACCACTATGCGACGAGTACAAAGAGATGTTTTACCCCAGAATAAGCCGACAATCCCTCGGTCGGAATTATGTGAACTGGAGGAAAATAAAAGAGAGAGAAGATCTCTCACAAGGAATTCAAAGTGGGGAGACAACCCCAAGAAAAGAATTGGTAGTGGAAGATTCTTAGGTGATGACAAGAGGAAGAAACGTCCTCAAAACAAGGCTTCCAATATTATAAAAAATTATGTCAGAAAAATTAAAAGTCCATATGTAACATTGTTAAGGACGTGGACCGATGAAAAGGCAGAAGAAAATATTACCTCATCATATCAATATGTGAACGAGCTGACCACTCGTCTTAAAACTGGCTGGAATTTTGCCAATGAAAATTTGAGACAAGCCAGGAAAAAGCATGCTGCCTATTATAATAAGAAAGCGAAGGAAAGAGAATTAGCTGTGGGAGAGAAGGTGCTTCTTCTACTGCCCGGCAGCCATAATAAATTGCAAATTGGATGGCAAAGTCCATATACAGTTCTAGAGAAGGTGTCTAGAACAAATTATAAGATAGATAAGAAGGGGAAAGAGAAAATCTATCATGTGAATCTCCTGAAAAAATATCTGGACATAGAAAACCAGGAGGAGACACACCTACTGACCTTGTCTGTTGCAATGGAAATAAAAAAGGAACCACTCACCTCTCATGAATATCCCTTACGTCCCTGTGAGACCGCTGCGCAGGTAAAAGTCAGTACACACTTAACGAAAAATCAGAGGGAGAGAGTTCAACAGGTTCTAGATGATCATATAGATGTGTTAACGGACAGACCGGTTCATACAAATTTATTAGAATATGATATGAAACTCATAGACCCAACATCAATCTGTATGAGAGCCTATTCGATTCCGTTCGCTAAGGAAAAAGCTTTGAAGGAGGAGATACATTATCTGTTGAGAGAAAGGATTATCTCGCACAGTGAATCTCCTTACAGCTCCAGTGTAGTTCTGTTGAGAAAACCCTCTGGAGAACATAGACTGTGTATAGATTACAGGAAACTGAATGCTGTCACAGAAGGTCAGGTGGATCTATTACCTGATACAAATCAGCTGTTTGCCAGGCTGAATAAAGCAAAATATTTCTCTAAGGTGGAACTGAGCAAAGGCTATTATCAGATTCCAGTAAGGCCTGAGGTAAGACCTTATTTAGCCTTCAGCACCTCGGAAGGACATTATGAATTCAACATGTTGCCATTCGGGTTGAAAAATGGTCCGAGTGTGTTTTCTAGGATGATGAGAAAATTGCTGGATCCCCTGAATAATCCATGCATCACAAACTTCATGGATGATATTCTCATAGCTACTGAAACATTTGAGGAACACATTAACTCTCTGAAAATGTTGTTTGATCGACTTAGAGAGACAAATTTGACCGCTAGACCGAGAAAATGCTATGTTGCATGTAAAGAGCTGGAATTCTTGGGACACACAGTACATCAGGGAAACGTGACCCCTGACCCCAAAAACCTGGAGAAATTGAAAAGAGCACCAAGGCCACAGACAAAGAAAGATGTGCGATCTTTTGTCTCATTATGTGGTTTCTAAAAAAAGTATATTAAAAACTGTAATTCCATGTGTGCTCCGTTGACTGATTTAACGCGCAAAGGAAATCCTGATAGAATTACTTGGTCAGCGCAGTGTGAATTAGCCTACCAAGAGTTGAAGGAAAAACTCACAAGCAAGCCTATTTTGAAATTACCTGACTTGAGTCAAGAATTCATTGTGAGAACGGATGCTAGTAATATAGGTTTGGGAGCAGTTCTATTACAAAGGTCAAATTCACTTGATGGGGAATTAACCCCATTAGCTTATGCTAGCCGTAAGTTGAACACAGCAGAACAAAAATATACAACAAGTGAAAAAGAATGTTTAGCTGTGATATGGGCTATAAAAAAGTTCCAGATTTATCTCTATGGTAAATCATTTAAGATCCAAACAGATCATAAACCACTCGTGTTTCTGTCACAACCAAGGCATGAAAATGCTAGAATATTAACGTCTGTCGCTGCTCCTACAGCCATACCAGTTTATCATAGATGATATTCCTGGTTCAACCAACGTAGGTGCAGATTTTTTAAGTAGACACCCGTACGACGAACATCAGAGTAGTCACCAGGCATAGGTAGTTAATTTATCTATGTGTATTTCGAATTATGAACTGACATGTGATAGTCTGTTCTAAAGTGGGGAGATGTGTGGTGATATTCTAAATACAATATCTAAATTAGAATATAACAGTATAGTGCATAAAGTCAACGATAGGATAGAACTAAAAATTTTAGTCGGGAATTGTTGTCGTCACCCACGCCTTCAGCATATTAATTAGTCGATAACGCAGTATAACCTAATAAAAGGTACCCCTTTTCAAATTCGCCCTTGACAATAAACGTACCACTTTTCCAAGTTCAAATGGAGTATTTGCCTAGAATACATTGTAGAGGGGAGGGGAACGGATAGATAACCCAATGCAAATCGCGTCTCGCATTGTTTCTAAAAATAAAACCAACTTGCTAGCCTTGCCTAGGGCGATTTTCAAAATACGATGTAAAAGTTAGAACATGTAGACGATTGGGTCACGAAAACAGGTTTAGCTCTTTTTGCGAATGACGTAATTCTCACGTACTACTAGAGACTCTCGTAATTAGTGCAAAAAGACATGAATAGGTTGGTTATTGTAGAAAAAATATGGGGTTTTGAACCAAGCCACCTAGCCCCATTAACATTATATCTTCGTGTACCTTAGGACTTCCTGAGCAAGAATAGGGTATTAGTTACACAAATAGTCCATTAAACAATCAAATATTGGTAATAATACTATAGTGGATCGGACAGACTGTCAGGACAAGTCATGCCTGCTAAATTTTTTATGGCATATTTTTGGGGAAAAAATTAGGGGAAATAAAGACTAAGAAGGTACGAGAAATTGGATTGGATGAAATTTGAAGGAAGGCGAAATATTAATGGCTTACCTCAAAACTAACAATATACTAACCGAGTAACGTAGGAACCGTTGAACTTTATTTTGAAAGACTTTATTTACAATTGAGAGATGGAAAATCATTGGCCAGTTTACCAAAGCTGCGTTTGAAATTATAAGGCTTTGTCGCCATTTTTCAAAAACCTTAGATGAAGCAGGTGCGTTGAGAGCAGCATTGCTGTAGACCATATTTATCTCAGTGGTCTGGACAAAGGCAGAAGGAACGAATGTGTAATTCTATTGCCAGTCAACGTATAACTTGTGTGTTTTTCATTGAATATTGTGGTAAGATGACTATTAATTATCTTTTATTTAAAATAAATAAATGTGAGAGAATGTTAGATGAAAAGCCATCATGATTAGTCAGTACATAGGTCCCCAGCAACCACTGTCAGGGCCTATAAGGTATCCATTGTATATAAGCTACCAGAGTGAGGTAGATACCAAAGAACATGCAGGGGGCAACATGAATCATATCACCCATCCTATTTTATAGATAGAGATCAGTGCAAATGGCAGAGGCGTAACAGCCATTAAGGAAGAGATGAGAATCTGATATAAATTGTTCCATCAAAGTAGAGTGGAGGAGCAGGGCTAGTCAGAAAAGAACTGACCATGTTCTGTTGTTGAATTGTATTATTATTTGTGAATTTGGTGGAATTGAAGTGATGTTGAGACAGGCACATAACTTTCATTTGCAGGGGTTCTGCTGGCACTTATCTGGTGTCAATGATTTGTCTGAGTGAGAAAGCCTACACTATTGTGAGGAGTCCCTCTTACTAAGTCTGTACTCAAGCATTTGAAAGATCAGAGGAGACTTTTGCTTGTGGCCGACTCTACGACAACTGCTGTGATTCCTGGGTCCAGATAAGTCATAATATCTGGCCTGGGACAACTTATCATAAAAAAACTTTGGACAGATCTCCATTATACTAAATACAGTTCCATCAAAAGTGCCTAAAATAAACAGTGAGATAATTAACAAAAGAACACTGGAATGAGGATAAATTCCCAACCTGTCACCTAATACCAGAAGTTATCATAGATTAAGAAATAATATTTGAAAATTTCATTTGTAACAATGTTCTTTGGACACATGGTCCTATTTATGTAAATATATTTTTATTTGTATATATATATATATATATATATATATATATATATATATATATATATATATATATATATATATATATATATATATATATATATATATAATAATAATAATAATAAATTCTTTAAGCACAAAACACGGCGCATAAGGCAGAAACCAGTGCTCTCCAGGTTGTTCGTTGTGACGCCACTCCTCTTAGCTCTTGCACATTATTTAGGCCCAACGTTCTTCCTTCTCTTATTATTGTTCTTCTGAGTGTTTCTTTTGGTCTTCCTTTTTTCCTCTTACCCTCAGGAACCCAAGTGAGCGCCTGTAGTGGTATTCTGTTGTTTTGCATTCGTAGGACATGACCGATATATGACCATCGTCTTTTCCTTATATAGTCGGAGACATATTTCTGCCTAGAGTCTTCTCTTATTTGTCGATTAGTCTTGAATTCTTTCCAACTGATGTTCATGAGTTTTCTAAGACATTTGTTCTCGAATGTATTCAGCTTGTTCTCCAATGATTTTGTTATTTTCCAACTCTCACAGCCGTATGTTAACACTGATGATATATATATATATATATATATATATATATATATATATATATATATATATATATATATATATATATATATATATATATATATATATATATATATATATATATATATATATATATATATATATATATATATATATATATATATATCATCATCTCAGCCCGTAACCGGTCATGGGTCGTAGGGGTGCCATGGTGGAAGCATCAGCAGACAGGGTCCTCCACTGCTCTCTATCCTCAGCAATGCGTACAAGTGTGGAAAAACCGTGTCCTGCCCATTCTTTGATGTTATCAGCCCAGGATTTTCTCTGCCTTCCTCTTCTCCGTTTACCTTCGACTGTTCCCTGAAGGATCGTTTTCGAAAGGGAGTCATGACGAGTTACATGTCCAAACCAGGCAAGCTTTCGACGTTTCACTATTGACAAAAGTGGTTCTTGGTGGCCTGCATAGGTGTTTATCTTCTCTCTAACATAGACATTTGTTTTGTGCTCTTTATAGCAAATGCACAAAATTCTTCTATAACATTTATGCTCGAAAGCCTGAATCCTTTGCTCCGTATCTGCAGTGAGTGTCCAGCTCTCACACCCATACAAGAGAATAGATAATACAAGTGATTTGTATAATTTGATCTTCACAGGAAAACTGATGTTACTTTTCCAGATCACATTCAACCTTGTCATGGCAGCTGAGGCCATCTCAAGTCTTGTCTTGATTTCTTTAATTGATCTTCCATCACTGCATATAGTGGACCCGAGATATTTAAAGGTGTTAACTTCTTCTAACGTTTGCCCATTTAACGTAATGTTGGTCGGAACATGTTTCTTATGGCTATTCACCAATATCTTGCTTTTTTCTATATTAATTTCCATCCCATACGTTCTTGTTACTTTCTCCAGTCTAGAGGTAAGGTCTTGAAGTTCTGATTCTGATCCAGCTATCAGATCAATATCATCAGCAAAACGTAGGTTGCACAGAGGTCGGCCTCCAATCGATATGGTTGATTTATAATCGTAGAGAGCCTCCTGCATAATATGTTCTAGATAAATATTAAAGAGCACTGGGGACAGGATACATCCCTGCCGAACTCCTACAGTTGTTTTGAAAAATTCTCCAATGTCGTTGCTTGCAAAAACAGCACTGCTTGCGTCCTTGTATAGTGCTTCAATGATATCTATGATG
>JAMPIV010005658.1:30000-109889 GCA_024509875.1 Oreohelix idahoensis
TGCAGATAACCTTACTTGCTGCCACATTTATACCTCAGTCAGAGTTATGCTGGAAAATTGTGATGACTACGTTAAATGTCTAGGGTAATGAAAATGATGAAGTGTAAGTCACAACAACAACAGACAGATAAACAATTTAATTTAATCCACAACTCTTTACAACACTGTGACACTCACATACATATAACACTCTATAAGACTATCTTAAATGAGGCAAGTGTTAAAATTTAAAAATATATGTATTAAGTTCTTTCAATAATAGAGATCCTGATTCAACTACACAGTGAACCAGGAATCATAATAAAATGTAATCACTAGTAATATGTACACAGTTTATATATATGAACTTTGTATTGACATATATTATTATTATTATTATTATATGTGTGTGTGAGTTGTGATGTGGTACTATGAGATAATACTAGCTGTTCAAGCTACGTTGTTGTTCGTCATCATGACTTTAAGTGTCTGTTTCTGCTGGAACTAGTATTGGAGATGTTCTCAGTTCCTGGCAGTAAAACAGTTAATTGCCCCTCTTTATTTAATACAATGTCAATTTTAGAGGGGGAGGGGGGTACATAATGTTGAGCTCCTCTGGCTACAGAAGCTTATCTTTCGTGATGGCGGCAGGAAAAGACTCCTCTGCTCGATTGCTCCCCTGTGTTCTGGAGACACCTCACTTGTTGCTATATGGACCAAGGAGTATGCTGTCAGCCTCTGGATTCAGCAAAGCTCAGACCAGGTGCTGCTTCAATAACTAGGACCACAGTCCCTGAAACAAGAAGGATGTACCTCCTACTGTAGAACTAATTTATCATATATTTCCTCACTGAACACAACACATCACAGACACTGAGTTCAGAGCGTTAGGCCAACTGTAGCTTCATCTGGCACCATTTAAACCAGTATCCCTCTCCTTAAAGGTTAATACGCCTCTGCAATTCCAGCAGTCTTTCCTTCTATTCAATAAGCTAGGTGTCATTGTGTTATTTGGCGATCCCATGCAGATGTACTTTTCTCCGACAAGTTTTGTTCAGGTTGGAGCAATAGCTAGCTTTGCCTCATGTTTGCTACTGAACCACACACATATACAGACATACATTATAAAGTTACATGCAATTTTCATCAAAAGATATCAAAGAGATCAACCTTACCACAATTCATGGAAATAATACACAGATACGTTGACTAGCAATGAATTTTTGCACATATAATGGCACAAACTCCGATCTGCCTCTGTCCCAGGCTTTTATTTAGAAAATATGAGCTGGATCTCAACGCACTGCTTATGGGTAAGCTTATTTTTAAAAGTGGTACTGAACATGACGCTCCTAATTGACTATATCAGCGGGTCTAACCAATCGGACCATGTTTTCAAAAGTGTTTGAAAAAAATTTAACTTTCCTAAGTTTCCCCTGACAACCAAAATAGTATTTGCAGTCCAACTAATCATGTTTAGCCTTACATATACTTCCCGCCAATCAAATAGGAGGTAACATGTTGACCCATTTCCCGTACCATGGTGGTTTCAAAACATGCCACTGTGCAAATCTAACTTGGTGTTGTCTGACAGCATCCCCATTTTCTTTTGGCTATAATTCTTTTATTCCTAGACTATTTGCGTAACACTTAACATTGTTAAATACTCTGTGTTAAATACTGTGATTGAATAGATGTATTGGGAGCTCCAGTGTTAAAGACTCGTCAGAGTGTTGCTCGTGGTTTGAGTATGGAATGTCAACTTGACCTACGCAGTGGTGTGTAGACATAGAGTGAGAGTATAATATGCGAATGATAAGAAGAGTTCGTGGTGTTGACAAATGGTCTTTTTCTTTCACTCATGTATGGCTGGAAGTCATCGACACCAACGACTGTGTACCTTTGCTACAGTTTAATTGGACGTACACACTCGACAGCACGGATACAGTGACAAATGACAGGTTGGCATAATACATCATGGTACAGTGGATAAATGGTCTTGCAATGATACATGGGCACTCCTGTTGAATAATAGCATCATGGACTGTCAGTAGACAAGCACTCAGTATTGCCCATATATATATATATATATATATATATATATATATATATATATATATATATATATATATATATATATATATATATATCATCTGACTTCACTGACAGAGCACGTCAGTTTATAAATAATATTCAAGATGGCTCCTAGACCTAACCTCGTCTAGCAAAGATTCCTCTAAGTAAAGTTCAGCACATATTTTCATATAATAAGATTGAACCACTAGAAATGGGTTCTCATACAGTAGCAGTGATCTCTGGACTCATCAAGCGATAATACGGGACATCCCTTTTCTCTTCTTGAAAGTCACAAAATATTTGGATACAAGATGGCTTCTCTCGTGAGCTGTCACTCACTTTCTTTTTTGATACAAACTAGGCAGCTGTATCAAAGCTGGTCATTCATTAAATGTCCTTATGGCTTTGTAGATTCTATCATTGATACAATTGACTTCATCATTTAATATATTGCTGCTAGGAATGAATGTCATATTCGTCTGGTTAAATATTCCCTCAGACGTACAATGCGTCTGCTTATCGAAAAAACGATGGCTTAGCAAGAGTTCATAAGAAGTGCTTTCTTTACCTTATTATCAGAAACATGATTCTGCCATTCCTCGGCAATAATAATAAACACTGGGGTAAAGCATACACGATAGGTCTAAACGACTATCACTTTCCCCATAAATCTTGAGATCACTTTTTCCCGGCGACAAGCCGATACAGAAAAACAACAGCCCCCATCAGGGCGAAGCCAAATCACAACTCCCTAGCGACACATCCGCCAAACAGCCCTTTGACCTTTCTAGCGACAAAAAACATATAGTTCGACTTAGATATGTAAAGATATACAGACATAAGACAGACTCGTCCTACCTAGACAAACAATACACATAAATTCAGGCCATAGATATACTGAAGCAAGAACAATCTATTTCACCCCAAACAAAGAATAAATCGCAGTAAAACTGGATTCATCCGCGGAGTTCGATCTGAAACTCCTTTCAATGGGAAGTAACTCAATATTGACTTTTCCTTAAGCAAATAAGAGTATCTATTTTGTTTACAAAATATTTGCGAACATTACAAGCATACAAATGTATTATATTGCAAGATACCAAAGACTGCACGTAACAGTCTTACCACAAATCCCGGGGAAAAAAATGAAACTTTTTTTTTTTTGAAATACATCTAGGAGCAACGTACAATAGGCTCACAACGCATGAATAATGCGCAGATGAAAATATCAGGAATAAATATAACGCCTAATATGAGGCTAAGTCGACTTATGGAGCGACTGGTGAGAATGTATCTCATAATCTGGAAGAAATTGTTTCTCTACGAAAAAATTTTTCCAGGAAGGTGTCATCAAAGTATAATACAATTCTGGCAATTACACAATGCCTAAAAAATTTCATACCATAATTTCGTATTAGATATCTTAAATTTATGATTTATGAAGAAAAATCATCAAAGCACAGCGGTGAATAAACATCAATGAACCGCTAAGTAGTGATACAATCATTATATTATTAAATTACAAATGTGTATCTATCTTGATATAGAAAGGAACTATTATAGACCTAGACATATCAAGAAGTCTAAGACCTAATAGTTATGTGGAATGATGTGGGCATCTTGACAGAATGTCTGCCATCACATTATCTGATCCACGAATAGCTCGCACAGAGAAATGAAAAGGTTGAAGAGCAATTGCATATCGAGTAGACCTCGAGCTCTTCAAATTCTTACTCTGTATAGCAGTAAGAGCTTTTTGGTCGGTTTCTACTATGAATTGTGCGCCTAGAAGGAATCTCTGTAGTTTGAGGATCGACCAAACCATAGCTAATAGCTCACGGTCTAAAACCGAATAATTCCTTTCTGCCGCATTAAGTTTTCTGGAAATATACATTACAGGATGCAGAGTTCCAGACTACTCTTGCATTAGTGCCGCTCCAATCCCTGTGGATGAAGCATCACTACGAAGAACAAATGTCTTATCTTTAGTAGGTAACACTAAAATAGGTGAAGTAGAAAACATCGTTTTAACCTTATCCAAAGAGGATTGACATTCTTGAGTCCAATGGACTATATTAGGAGACCCTTTCTTTAACAAAGAAGAAAGAGGTGACATAATTGAGGACAGATTCGGAATGAATCGTCCATAAAATTGAATAAGACCTAACAGACTTCTCACCTGTTTTTTTGTCTTTGGGATAGAGATGTTAAGTATCTTACTAGTATTATGGTCCTCTGTCTTTAGGAAACCATGACCAACTCGGTGGCCTAGGAAAGAAATTTCGCTAAAACCAATATAGGCTTTAGAGGGTTTCGCTGTCAGGTTGTGCTCGCGCAAAGTAGACAGCAATTCATCTAACCCTGAATAGTGATCTTCCCACGTATCGCTGAAAAGACAGATGTCGTCTAGATATGCAATGACATCTGACCGATAAGATAGGATTCGGCGCATCATGCGTACAAATGTAGCTGGTGCGTTCATAAGACCGAAAGGCATAAAATTCCATTGGAACAAACCTCTAGGTGTTGAAAAAGCCGTGAGAGGTTTGGCGCGTTCAGATAAAGGTACTTGCCAATATCCTTTAGACAAATCAAGTTTAGTGAAAAAATGAGATTTGGAGAGTCGAGTAAGTAGCTCTTCCAGTAAAGGCATAGGTTCAGCATCGAACTTCGTTACTTGATTCAATTTGCGATAGTCAACGCAAAGACGTATGTTATTGTCTTTTTTCCGAACAATAACCATCGGCGAAGAATATGCAGAGGTGGATGGTTCGATTATTTTCAAATCTATCATCTCATCCAACTCTTTCTCGACCTGTGCTTGAAAATATATAGGGATAGGATAAGGTCTAACCCTAATAGGAGTATGTTCAGTTAGAATAATGTCATGTTCAATGACATGAGTTTGTCCAGGGATGTCAGTAAGTACATCCTGAAATGTTTGCAACATAGTTGAAACTTGTCGCTGTTCTCCTAGAGACAAATCAGAAGAGACAGTAACGTTCTTCCATGATTCACTAGAATGAAGTGGGATCATTGGAAGAGGAAGATTTACATCTGAAAAACTCGTTTCCTCATCCTGTATCACGGACAGTGATGAGTAATGACCATGTTGTACTGGAGAATCGTCCGTTGCTTGGAAAATGGGTTGTAAATAATCCGGACGTTCATGGAATTCCGTAAGCATATTGATGTAGAAGGTTTTATGCTTCCCATCAATATCGACAATATAGTCGACATCGGAAACTTTCGATATTATATCGTACGGACCTTTCCAAGAAATAAGTAGTCTGTTTTCCCTACAAGGTAGTAATACAAATGCTTTGTCACCAGGACAAAGTTGTCGTAAGCATCTCTTCTTATTGGCAAATTGCCTTGCCTTCTGTTTCGCAAATTCGGAAGAAGAAGTTGCTAATTTGCATGCTTCGATAATCTTTTGTCTCAACGCGATGACATATTCGTAGGATGACTTTGTGTCATCGTCAATATTGTCAGCTGTTATGAGATCATGAAGCAACGACATAGGGCCGCGCGGACGCGCGCCAAAGACAAGTTCAAAGGGAGAAAATCCTGTATGTTCATTGGGGACCTCTCTGTAAGCGAAGAGGGCCGCAGGTAAAACTCTGTCCCAGTCTTGAGGATGATCCTCAGTTATCTTCCCTAGTAAGTTTTTAAGTGTTCTATTAAGGCGTTCGACCATCCCATTAGACATTGGATGATAGATACTACTTAAAGATCTATCTATCTGCAGAGTAGACATTACTTGTGACATGGTATCTGATATTAGTTGGGTGCCATGGTCTGATAATATCTCTCCGGGGAAACCCAGACAAGAAAATATAAGCCAAAGAGCATCTGCAATATCAGCAGTAGTAATGCTCTTCAGAGGAATAGCCTCTGGCCAACGTGTGCACATATCAACACACGTCAAGATAAACTGATGTCCTCTGGCAGACTTGATCTTAAATGGACCAATAATGTCGATGGCCATTTTTTGAAACGGCCGAATAGGAATGTCCGCCGCCTGAATGGGTGCAGCATGCCGTGGACCTTTGGATTTAACTTCCTGACATGCTTTACAAGATCGACAATAAATCCGTATGTCCTTGTTTACCAATGGCCAAAAGAAAGCCGCAAGGACTCTTGACTTAGTACGGGAAAAACCCATGTGTCCAGCACACTGAGAGTCGTGAGCGTGCTGCAAAATTTTAACTCTCAAATTCTTGGGAACCAGGATTTGAGAATGACTTGACGTAATGGAGTCTTGAACCATACGTACAAGTACGCCATTCTTCTTTGTAATCCAAGATTTACGACTTGTGTCTTTATTCGGATCACCTTTAGTTGCAAGAATGAAAAAATTTCTTCAGAGTGGGATCATCTTCTTGCTGTTTTATAAACGAGTCACGAGAAATTACCAAGGGATCATCTTGGTTATGCACTTCATTATCTTCAGTAGATGAAGTTTGAGGCATATTAAGAGCTTGAGCTCTAGTGACTACAGCGTTAGTAATCTGCATGTTTTGCTTTTCCCAAGCGGAAATTTGTTGCGAAGTGCATTCTTTGACTCCATGAATGCGACCGATGATGAGGTCAGCGATCGGATTCGGAAGAAGACATGCGTGTACATCTCCTGTAAAGAAAGGAGTAGCAATCCTAATGATAGCAGTAGAGTATTTCTCTAATGTGCCGCCAAATGTTACACATTTGACTACTTGTCCAGTGGCACGGGAAGGATCTACGAGTGACTGCCTAACACCAATTGTGGTGCATCCAGAATCAAATAGCACGGAGACTGGATTGTTATTTACTAAACCCTTATGTAAGACAAGAGAACCTCTTCCATCATGCGCGACTGATGCAGGAAGAGCAGGAAGAGGATGGCCGCAGCTTAAAGTAGACACTGTGGTTGGCTCAAATAATGTTTTGCATTGGGGGCACTGAGATAAAAAAAAAAGGTAAAGGAACCCGTTACACGCCCATTGAGGCATATTGGGAATATGGTGTTAGGCCCATATTATCTTGACCGTCGGCACACGAGGGGTGATGTGGTCGGCATCACGCCGGCCGCCTTAACCTTCCCAGAGTAGCTCTGGTACCCATTTGGGGGCTGGGTCGACCCAGGAGCCATTTGTGGCCTAAAAATTTTCCGCCTCATCTGGGGATCGAACCATAGACCACTGCGCTAGGAAGCCAGTGCACTAACCACTATGCTACCGCGGCTCACTGAGATGCTCTCCCAAAATCAAAAGCGGAACATGCCATATTATTAGCGTCATTATTGTCTTTACTCTGTTTATAGGCTTCATGGGACTCTTGTTGTGCAGAGTTTGCCTGAAAATGTGGTTTATGTCTTCTGTTTTGAGATCTACCTCGGTTATTATTACCTCTGTAGTTATTGTTACCTCTATTGTAACCCCTATTTGGGTTTGAGTCATAGTTCTCTTGGTTACCATTATCATATTCATTATAATGATTATCTCTGTAATTGTGATCTTGTTGACTCCAAGACGGATAACTCGGATAGTTTCTATAATTACTTCCTCTACGGAAATTCCTATAATTGTGACCACCCCTGTGTCGAGAGCTATCAGCTCGTCTCCAGTTCTTCGACGAAGAACCCTGAAATGAATGGTTACCTTGGTTTTGATAACTATTATGGTTACCTTTTTTATCAAATCTGTTTTGAGGTCCCTGAAATCTGTGTGAATAATTGGGATTGTATGGTGTTGCTGAAGCAACTGGCATACTCTCCTTAATCTTATTGTTGCCAAAAGTCACGTCGGGGTGTGCAGTGACATATTGGGAACAATATTCTTCCATTTCCTTTAGTGATTTGGGTTTACGCTCATGTATAAATTCAAGGAATGGTTTGTTAACACATGACATAATCTTATCTCTGAGCAACAAATCTATAAGTCCTTCATAAGTTTTTTCTGTCTTGGAAAGCTCAATCCAACGATCAAATGTGAGACGTGCCTTTGCAATGAATTCTGAGAATTCTACACCTGTCTCAGGCACCATCGTCTTAAACAAAAGGCGATAGCCTTCCTCACTTAGCTGGTATTTTTTTATCAAAGCCGCCCTAATGACATCATAATTATCCTTATCTGCTTCTTTTACAAGGCATAACCTAGTTAGAGATTCACCTTTCAAGTTTTCTGCTAATTGATTAGCATATTGTGATTTATCCACATTATGAGTACGACAAGAACGTTCAAATCTATCCAGCCAGAATGTAATATCGTCACTGGACTGATTGAACGGTGGAACCTTAACCTTGTAAGTAGAAGGTTTACCATTACCACTAGATGCCTGATTAACATTACTCGTAATTGTCAATCTTATTTTCTCTAACTCAAATTCATGTTCTCTTATTGCTTTTTTTTCTTCAGCTTCTCTGTCTAATTTTTTTTGTTCAGCTTCTCTGTCTAATTTTTTCTGTTCAGCTTCTCTGTCTAATCTTTTTTGTTCAGCAGCAGCAGCAGCTTCTCTGTCTAATTTTTTCTGTTCTGCTTCAAATCTCCTTTCCTTCACCTGCATCTGCAATTTCTTTTGTTCGGCTTCTACTCTTTTATTTTCAGCAGCAGCTTCAGCTTCTCTGTCTAATCTTTTTTGTTCAGCAGCAGCAGCAGCTTCTAATCTTTTTTCTTCTATTTGAAGTTTTCTCTCTTCTGCAGCAGCTTTTTTTCCTCAGCAGCAGCTTCTAATCTTTTTTCTTCTATTTGAAGTTTTCTCTCTTCTGCCTTCAATACCATAGAGAATTGAGCAGTTGCCCATTCTTCTAATTCTTTTCCAGTCTTATCAAGGGATTTCCCTTGTATAATAAAGTAATCTAATGTAGACATCCTGTCTTATTAAATCAGTACCCTGAAAAAGTAAATAGATTACCTTATCCCACTTTAATGGGAGACAGGTCTATACTATAGACTTAGTCTTAGTGAAAACCTTGTATGGTTATTTTGTTTATAATGTAACCAATGATAATTTGAGTACCTGTGGTAAACAATATCTGTATATCCCAAACACTGTGGGAGACAAGCCTTACAAAGGTCTTGTACACTTTCTTAATGTAATCAATGATCATAAAGTACTGGTCTGTACTATAATATAAGTGTATTCAACTATACCTCATATATCATATATCAACTCAAGACATTCACAAAGGACAAACAAGAAAAGACAATATGAGAACATTTGCAGAAATCAAATTAAATTAAATAGGACAAATCAAAGAAAATGATCACAGAATCTGTGATGATTACTGCAATAAGATAACAAGACAAATAACGCCACTGTGTATAGATATAAATTGTGTATAGAAATCAAAAATAGAAAAGGGTAGACCAACAAATTACAAACAAATCAAAACAAAAATAAAGAACAAAGGAATATCACAAAAACAACAATGAGTACAGTCTTCACAACTAACACTAATAGCAACAGCTGTCGCAGCAAATTCCCAATCAAGAAAATTGCACCTAGAGAAACGCACACATCAGACCCTCTATTACGTGGGATACTCTGTTGTGTGACACCGCCCAACCAAAACAACAACCCGCTGACATATAAACCAATATACTATACAAACAAATAACATGTAAACATAAATATATAAATTATGTGTATGATAGTATGTGTTGCAAAATAGGCTCAGTTTTACAGTAATGGCAAAGTTATTCTTATGAAAATAAATAAACTGCCACTTTATTGAATTACACATTCTGGCCTTAAATATTAAAGTTCAACACAATAGCAGAACATAAGAAGGTCCATCGATGAAAGTAGGACTTTTATGTTCAACCACATTTCAACAACAGGACAGTTTATGGCCTTCAAAGTATACAGCTGTGTATGTCTGCTTGCTATCAACTTCTGTACTACAAAATTTCACCAAGCGCTGACCTGTATAAGAATGTCAACAATACGCTGACCTAGATACTGCAAGTGTGTCGTATCAGCCACAGGAAACGGTCTTGTATCGGTAGTCTGTCGACTTCTCAACTCTGCGAGGTCAAACCCAGAAAGCTGGTCCACCAGTGTTAAATACTCTGTGTTAAATACTGTGATTGAATAGATGTATTGGGAGCTCCAGTGTTAAAGACTCGTCAGAGTGTTGCTCGTGGTTTGAGTATGGAATGTCAACTTGACCTACGCAGTGGTGTGTAGACATAGAGTGAGAGTATAATATGCGAATGATAAGAAGAGTTCGTGGTGTTGACAAATGGTCTTTTTCTTTCACTCATGTATGGCTGGAAGTCATCGACACCAACGACTGTGTACCTTTGCTACAGTTTAATTGGACGTACACACTCGACAGCACGGATACAGTGACAAATGACAGGTTGGCATAATACATCATGGTACAGTGGATAAATGGTCTTGCAATGATACATGAGCACTTCTGTTGAATAATAGCATCATGGACTGTCAGTAGACAAGCACTCAGTATTGCCCATATATATATATATCATCTGACTTCACTGACAGAGCACGTCAGTTTATAAATAATATTCAAGATGGCTCCTAGACCTAACCTCGTCTAGCAAAGATTCCTCTAAGTAAAGTTCAGCACATATTTTCATATAATAAGATTGAACCACTAGAAATGGGTTCTCATACAGTAGCAGTGATCTCTGGACTCATCAAGCGATAATACGGGACATCCCTTTTCTCTTCTTGAAAGTCACAAAATATTTGGATACAAGATGGCTTCTCTCGTGAGCTGTCACTCACTTTCTTTTTTGATACAAACTAGGCAGCTGTATCAAAGCTGGTCATTCATTAAATGTCCTTATGGCTTTGTAGATTCTATCATTGATACAATTGACTTCATCATATAATATATTGCTGCTAGGAATGAATGTCATATTCGTCTGGTTAAATATTCCCTCAGACGTACAATGCGTCTGCTTATCGAAAAAACGATGGCTTAGCAAGAGTTCATAAGAAGTGCTTTCTTTACCTTATTATCAGAAACATGATTCTGCCATTCCTCGGCAATAATAATAAACACTGGGGTAAAGCATACACGATAGGTCTAAACGACTATCACTTTCCCCATAAATCTTGAGATCACTTTTTCCCGGCGACAAGCCGATACAGAAAAACAACAGCCCCCATCAGGGCGAAGCCAAATCACAACTCCCTAGCGACACATCCGCCGAACAGCCCTTTGACCTTTCTAGCGACAAAAAACATATAGTTCGACTTAGATATGTAAAGATATACAGACATAAGACAGACTCGTCCTACCTAGACAAACAATACACATAAATTCAGGCCATAGATATACTGAAGCAAGAACAATCTATTTCACCCCAAACAAAGAATAAATCGCAGTAAAACTGGATTCATCCGCGGAGTTCGATCTGAAACTCCTTTCAAGGGGAAATAACTCAATATTGACTTTTCCTTAAGCAAATAAGAGTATCTATATTTGTTTACAAAATATTTGCGAACATAACAAGCATACAAATGTATTATATTGCAAGATACCAAAGACTGCACGTAACAAACAAATTCTTTGTCAGCAAGCCCCAAGGAACCCAAATATGTAAATTTAATGGGGCTAAGTGGCTGCGTTCAAAACACGTATTTTCTTCTACCACCTGTTCACTTCGATACGATGTGGTGTCTGGGTACTGTCAGGCTTTCAGACAAAAACAGTATAATGTCATATTTCCCAATAAGCGTTTTTCAGGTTTTTTAAACCTAACTCTCGTATGGGTAGTGTTTTTTATCACTGTCCATCTAGAAAAAAGTATTGCTTCTGGCCTTACGCTTGGGGTGGGTGGCATTAATTGTATATCGCGCGACGCGTGTTTAGTGTTGCATGCGTTCCTGCTTTCAGCCCTCCGTTCTCTCTATCCTAATTCCATCTGTCTTTTCATCACGCAGTGTATAAAATAAAACCAATGCTAGTATTAATTTAGGTCATTACGCAGCTTGCATATCTCAAGTTTTTTCTTAGAAATACAGTATACGTTTTATTGTAGAAAGCGAATAGTGATGTAGTAGGCTTTTCTATCACGCGAAAGCGTTACAATTTTGCAGACGCAATAGAAAAAGGGGGATCTCGAGTACAGTCATTGTGACAGCACTGTTCTTTACCATTCTTCTTTCTCTGTTATTGAATTTATGTGTTAGGCTTTACAGTTACTTTTTAATTTATATATGTGGAATTAGAATATTTCACGACAGCGGTTAAGAACAGAAAATTGAGGAAACGAATCGAACCAAAGCAAAAACAAGGATAGATAAGAAAATAACGACAGAAGCCACCAGAATTATGCAAAATGATGCTCGACATTCATCCCAGCAGGAGCTAAAACGCCCATTTGAAAAATGAGGCGATTCTCCAACGAAAAGCGAGTTCGGTCGTCGCCGATACATGAACGGAGGGCAGTGACATGAATGTCAGAGTTACCTGAATGGTCAGGGCGGTTGAAGTGAAGGGCCACTGGTAAATGTTTGCCATGATGGATGTCATTCAAGTGCTCACGAAACCTGTCTGCCAAACGTCTGTCACATTGATAATGTGACCTACTTAGTCAATACGTAAAACAATGGCTTGTTGCTTTACAATATTATGAAAGCAAAGAAGGTAGGAATACTATTAAGCAATAATAATAAAGTAAATCATGGAGCAACAACATGTGAAGAAAAAGAATGCAAGAAAAAAAATATATATTAATAAGATAGTATACGGATATAGACAAACAGTTAAACACTAGCAGCAAGGGAAAAATACTAATGGGAAATTGAAGGTAAAACAGAAAATTGAACAATCTTACAGCCAAGAAACGACAACACAGGACCCGGACAGTGTGTAAACATGAATATTGTATTCAAGCGACATGAAGGTGAGGTAATAGCACGAACAAAACAATCATAAAACCAAGAAAAAGAGCAATTTACAACAAGCCATTTACAAATAAATAGACGGAACGTCACACCTAAACAAGCACTATTACAGGAAACAAGCAGTGAACAGAAATCGTCTTCGAGGTTCCTAGAACCGGAAAATTTTACGGGCTGAAGACTGTAAATCTATAGAAACATCCGTTGTGAGTTGTGCGGACATGTGGTTGCTAACATCGGAACGCCTCCCAACCGCCCGTCAAGACATAGAACCATCAAACATGTAAAAGAAATGGAAAAAAGGCTTACAACACACGTGCAAAGATCAACACATACAAAACAAGGCCACTTATCTGAAACACTGCGGTCCCACAGATGCTCGTCCGTGAAAGGCTTCAGAGTTGCATGCAGAACATGGTGTAGCGAAGAAACATTAAAAAAACATCCGTCATAGCAGATAATGGAGACAAAGTTCATATTATGTTGATAGAAGACTTGCAAAACATCGTGAAGTGGATTTGAAATAGTAACTTGAAGCATGAACAATAGCGAATATTGACGACTGCAAAAGCCGGCAGATAAGCGCAGTGCTGTTACTGGGTATGTAAATGAGTCCAACGGTGCAAGACTATGAAAAAAAATGACGATTTTGTTTAGAATGTCCTGCAGCTCGATCCGAAACATACTGGTCGACAATTTATATGTTTTTACGACTAGAATCCTTTGGGATGTGTGGACATATTTATATTAAAGAGTTCATCGTGCTATATTATCGAATGCACTCGGGTTTGGTCATGCAGGGAACGAAACTGGCAGAATAACTCACGTCGCCGGGTAGTAGGTCCACAATACACATGTAGTACATATTTATTACGTTTTCTTCACAACACAATAGCAATGAAGAAACTTCAAGATTTGTCTCCTCATAAATATGGACAGTTTATATGGCAATAAGAATGCATGTTGAAATAATACGAGTACATATATTCGTCTTCTCTATTCAGTTCTAGCCGTTCTGATTAAGACGTGCGTGTCATTCACGGACACCCAAGAAATGCAAACCAGAAACGTGAATTTATGTTTCTTCTTGTATATATTACTTCTCTGTAGAGGAACTTCTTATAAGTTCAGGACTATCTTAACGATCATTGAAATAAATGGCGGCCTTCAAAAATATAATGATGTCACGTAAAGATACTTAATTCCTTTACAATTTAGGGAGCTTGAAAAATACCACTTGCTTGGACGAATGAAACACATGAAAGGCCCAGAATATTAGCCGTTAGAATAAATTCGTGCAAACGCGTTACGTCATTGACAACCGGCAAGGTATACTAATATATAGCGTTCAATGCAAGTTAAAGATCGTGCAAAACATGTTTTTACCACAAATAGAGATATCTCCTCAAATAACAATGGGTATATGACTGCGTGTGGCAATATACCAAAACACATTACTTTTATTCCTTAACAAGTGGTTATATATGAGGGCGGCAACCTCAACATATGCAAATAGTATATTCATAAACCACTACAGCAAGCGCTGGTGTTTGTTTTATCCTAATTCGATCAGAAACGAGAAATCAGCAGTGATGAACGATAATTACGTAACATGTGCATAAAGTGTAAAATATCGTCGTTTTGTGAGATATATATATATACCTTGTTAATTGTAATTCAGGCAAATCATTGCAGTCACGCTGGCCAAGCACATTTTTTCCCAGTTCATTAACCAGAATTATTAAGGTAATTTCTAATCATATTGAGGACATAATCAAAGAGTTATACTATGTACACTCAGGGAGAGTAATTATTCAGAGAGGCTAACATTGGTGGGTGGACAGCCAGACAATGCGCCTGTTAATTTGCAGCCTTCAAATGTACTTTGCAGAGTTATTTGTTCTTTTTATTTTGTCTAAAGTTCGTGGAACGAAGCTATCAGACTGTACATGTTACGAAGCTGCAAGTCGGAAGTTCCTTCGCCACTAGCTGTGAGTTGAAAGCAGGAAATCAACACTAATCGCCTACACTGGGCGAGTTGAGTGGAGAAGAGGCCGCATCACAGAAGAATGGACGAAATCACGGCTGCAGGACTCAGTTAGAAAGCTAAGTTTATTAAGGAAACATAAAAAAGGACAATTGTTTTTTATAAAATCCTAAACCCAAGTCTCAGTGAAGATAATTTAATTACGTCTAAAATTCACCATCATTCCATCGCTATCTTAACCTGTCAAGACTAATTGATTATTTGTTATGTTACATGTTAGTTTAAAACAAAAGAATCGTAGATGATTCAGTTATTATCGGTATGAGAGTAAACGTATGAGCTAGACTTATTAATATATATACATCCAGACATATATCCACATCTATAGAGCAAATACTTATAAAATAATTTCGCTGGATTTACACCAGCTGGGGAATTCAACGGGCGAAGGATCAGATATACTGTATGTTAATAGTGCTCTACCCCATGCAGCATTGTTCTTGACTTCTGAAAACATCATGTGAACACGACCTTGAGACAGAAGCATCATTATCCTTCTAACTACAACTCTGCCAAGAGTAATCTTGTGCGAAGGTAGACACATTTGAAGACCCATATTAGATACACTTGAGTGTTGACCGCTGGTGAACCACTACTGCAGAGCTAAGGGGAGGCGATCAGTGACAAACATTACACATCTGTTATTGTTATTGTTAATCAGAATCGACTTCACTGCTTCTTCTTCTTCTTCTTCGATCCTTAACCACCGACCGTTAAAGCAGTCAGTGACCATCACGCCTAGTGGCGTCTTGTAGGGCAACAACAAATTGATTCCACTTTGCACGGTCGGTGGCCATCCTTCGTACAGTGTCCCAACTCTGGTTCATTCTTTGCATCTCAGCCTCCACAGTCCTCCGCCAAGTTGTTTTTGGTCGGCCTCTCTTTCGCTTTCCTTCAGGGGTCCAAAACATAGCTGTTCTTGTGATGGCATCTGGGTCTCTTCTGAGGACATGACCAACCCAGCTCCAGCGTCTGCCAGCTATGATGGTGTGCATGTCCTCTTGCTTGCTACGAGTAAGCAGATCTTGGTTGGTGATGGTATTCGGCCAAAAGATGCGGTGAATTTTTCTTAGGCGACTTCACTGCAATCCGGGCAAATCCATAGGTGCTCAATGTCCCTCAGCAAATGTCGAAGTGTAAGAATGCTAATTGTACCTGTAGCACGCTGGTTGTACATACGACGGATGTATCCTCTCTTACGACCATTTGTCCTAGTCTCACGTTTGATGCCAAACTCGAACAGCCTCCGCCTTGTTGATTCATTCATTGCAGTGTCATTATCCAGCAGGCGATCATTAATAGCCCTTAGTATCTCTCCATTATCCATGTGCTGTGTCCCCACCATGGGTGCTCTCGAGGCCAGACTGCCAGCTCTCTCATTGCCACGTACCCCTGCATGGCTAGAATAGTATATCCACACCAGTTCTTCAAAACTTGAGGCTTCTATTGATGTTTTCCAATCCTACCGCAGCCATCCATTCTGAACCTTTAGAAGCATGGCTTGAGAGTCTGACAATATAACTGTCCCGGTTGATGGAGTTTCAGACAGCCACCTCAGTACTGCAGTAACTGCCTCTACTTTCATTTTTATGATGGAGGTTGTTGTCATGTAGGCTCCATTCTACATCAACACATACGCTGTCACGTAAACAGATACTACACATTAAGCCCCAACTCTAACCCCTGACTACAGAGATTACAGTTATATAACTAGGTACAGCAACAAATACACTGTCAAGTAAACAGATGCTTCACATCAAGCCCCACCTCCGACAACTGACTACAGAGATTACAATTATATAACTAGGCATAACAACAAATACACTGTCAAGTAAACAGATACTACACATCAAACCATAACTCCAACACCTGACTACAGAGATTACAGTTATATAACTAGGTACAGCAACAAATACACTGTCAAGTAAACAGATACTACATATCAAGCTCCAACTCTAACAACTGACTACAGAGATTTGTTAAGGCAGATTATAATTTATGTTACATGTTGACCACATTTAGTTTTGTTTGCAGTTTAATCTACGCGGTAATAATTCTATCTGGGGCCCACATGATGTATTTTGCATCATTTTTAATTATAAGTGAACGCGACGTAAAGTTTACGTCACTAGGTGATTATGACGTAGTATGTTCTGCAGTAATTTATGCAGACCGTTAATCGAGGCCTTCTGTTGTATGAATCCGTCAGAGTAAGACGTTGATGCTTTTGCTCCAAAGTTTATGAAGTTTTAACAGTTCTTCTACGTGGCTTAAGAAATTGAGAAGGACGCCACTAATATTCAAGAAGATGTCGAATTAAGTATGCAAGTTCAATGATTTTTTATGCAGAGGAATTTTACGGGAGTAATCAATATTAATCTCCATATTCTGGTTGTCACTACTTGATTGTTAACCGTTATCGGTACCGCTAGTAAATAGGCCAGGTATGAGACGATGTATCACGGACTGTAGGAGATTTTATATATGCATTGTTTCATGAATATTATTCTATGCTTCGTAAATAAACATGCTGTTTCTGTGGACCGTTACAACAAGTTGTTAGAGGTCGATTTATGAGGAATTGTTCTTGCACAAGCCCATGACATTCAATACATCTCATCAGCACGATGCACATTACAGAGGTCAGACATGAAGTAATAATCTTCTTCAATCACTCAATCTCCAATATAACAAAACCATCCGTAACAAGATTACAGTTATATAACTAGGTACAACAACAAATACACTGTCAAGTAAACAGATACTGCACATCTAGCCAGAAATCTAACACCTGACTGCAGAGATTACAGCTATATGACTAGGTACAGGAACAAATACACTGTCACGTAAATAGATACTACACATCAAGCCCCAACTCCGACAACTGACTACAGAGATTACAGTTATATAACTAGGTACATCAACAAATACACTGTCAAGTAAACAGATACTACACATCTAGCCATAACTCTAACACCTGACTGCAGAGATTACAGTTATATGTACAGTTTAGGTACAGCAACAAATGCACTGTCAAGTAAACATATACTACACATCAAGTCCCAACTCTAACAACTGACCAACTAGATTACAGTTATATAACTACGGGTAGAAATATACAGCAGACAATCCGTCAACAACGAGCAAAAACCGTAGAACAAAAACGACAGTTTATCACTGACATATGAAACAAAAAACCACAGTGAAACAATATTTTGAAACAAGAAGTAAGACACACTGAAACTATAAATAACTAACCGGAATTTCAGAGCCCACATGTCGTCCATTACTTAAAAAAAAGTGTTATTAACACACGTGATACTTTTTTTTCCTTTTTGTGAAAGTTGCTCTAGACAAGAAGAGAAGAATAAATCAAACAACATAAATACAGGACTTATGACAATGGTTATAACGAACACAACAACAAATGAGAATACCACTTCAAAAATAATTATTATTTTCGTGACTACCACGGTCACACAAGAGAAACCAATAGCAAGGGATCCAGATCTCCAGGAATACCCAGAGTTCGCTGGGGGGACAACATTAGATAATCCCTGAGGGACCAAAGACTGGACTGGAACCAGGCCAAAATAAACACAGCTCACAGGATAACATATCTGAGAAGGCTAGACATCATATCTCACTACCCAGGGGATCAGGGAGGAGTATATCATTATTGTACCCACTGGTTCTGACAAAATTCCTTCCAAAATATTTCCTGTACTGGGTTTGAACCCGGTACCTTTAAAATTAGAGGCGGGCGCCACACTTCACATCTACTCCGGCCCCCAGGGTCGGGCCCCCATGGTAGAAGAGGAACCAGCCCCCAGGGAAGAAGATGAACCGGCCCCCAAGGGTAGAAGATTACCGGCCCCCAGGGTAGAAGATGATCCGGTCCTCAGGGTAGAAGATTAACCGGCCCCCAGGGAAGAAGATGAACCGGCCCCCAGGGTAGAAGATTACCGGCCCCCAGGGTAGAAGATTACCGGCCCCCAGGGTAGAAGATAAACCGGCCCCCAGGGTAGCAGATTACCGGCCCCCAGGGTAGAAGATGAACCGGCCCCCAGGGTAGAAGATTACCGGCCCACAGGGTAGAAGATGAACTGGCCGCATGGAAGAAGATGAACCGGCCCCCAGGGTAGACGAGGAACCGGCCACTAGGGTAGAAGTTAACCGGCCCCCAGAATAGAAGATGAATCGGCCCCCAGGGTAGAAGAGGAACCGGCCCCCAGGGTAGAAGAGAAACCACCCCCCCAGTGTAGAAGATAAACCAGCCGCCAGGGTAGAAAATGAACCGGCCCCTAGGGTAGAAGATGAACCGGCCTCCCAAGGTAGAAGAGGAACCGGCCCATCAGGGTAGAAGATTACCGGCCCCCAGGGTAGAAGATGAACCAGGGCCCCAGAGTAGAAGATGAACCGGCCCCAAGAGTAGAAGACGAACTAGCCTCAAGGGTAGAAGAGAAACTGGCCCCTCAGGGTAGAAGATTACCGGACCCCAGGGTAGAAGATAAACCGGCCCACAGGTTAGAAGAGGAACCGGCTCCCAGGGTAGAAGATGAGCCGGCCCCCAGTGTAGAAGAGGAACCGGCCCCCAGGGAAGAAGATAAAACGGCCCCCAGGGTAGAAGATGAACCGGCTCCCAGGGTAGAAGATGAACCGGACCCCAGGGTAGAAGACGAACAGGCACAAAGGGTAAAAGATGAACCTGCCCCCAGGGTAGAAGAGGAACCGTCCCCCCAGGGTAGAAGAGGAACCAACCCCCAGGGTAGAAGAGGAACCGGCCCCCAGGGTAGAAGAGAAACCAGCCCCCAGGGTAGAAGAGGAACTGGCCCCCAAGGTCGAAGAGGAAACGGCCCAAGGGTAGAAGAGGAACCAGCCCCCAGGGTAGAATAGGAACCGGCCCCCAGGGTAGAAGATGAACTGGCCCCCAGGGTAGAAGAGGAACCAGCCCCAAGGGTAGAAGAGGAACCGGCCCCCAGGGTAGAAGAGGAACTGTCCCCCAGGGTAGAAGATGAACCAGCCCCCAGGGTAGAAGAGGAACCGGCCCCCAGGGTAGAAGATGAGCCGGCCCCCCAGGGTAGAAGATGAACCAGCCCCCAGGGTAGAAGAGGAACCGGCCCCCAGGGTAGAAGAGAAACCAGCCCCCAGGGTAGAAGAGGAACTGGCCCCAAGGTCGAAGAGGAAACGGCCCCAGGGTAGAAGAGGAACCGGCCCCCAGGGTAGAAGAGGAACAGGCCACCAGGGTAGAAGAGGAACCAGCCCCCAGGGTAGAATAGAAACCGGCCCCCAGGGTAGAAGATGAACTGGCCCCCAGGGTAGAAGAGGAACCAGCCCCCAGGGTAGAAGAGGAACCGGCCCCCAGGGTAGAAGAGGAACTGTCCCCCAGGGTAGAAGATGAACCGGCCCCCAGGGAAGAAATGGAACTGGCCCCCAGGGTAGAAGATGAACTGGCCCCAGGGAAGAAGAGGAATCAGCCCTCAGGGTAGAAGATGAAACGGCCCCCAGGGTAGAAGATGAGCCGAACACCACGGAAGAAGAGGAACCGGCCCCAAGGGTAGAAAATAAACCGGCCCCAGGGTAGAAGATGAACCGGCCCCCAGGGTAGAAGATTAACAGGCCCAAAGGGTAAAAGATGAACCGGCCCCAAGGGTAGAAAAGGAACCGGCTCCCCAGGATAGAAGAGGAACCAGCCCCCAGGGTAGAAGAGGAACCGGCCCCCAGGGTAGAAGATGAACCAGCCCCCAGGGTAGAAGAGGAACTGGCCACAAAGGTCGAAGAGGAAACGGCCCCAGGGTAGAAAAGGAACCGGCCCCCAGGGTAAAAGAGGAACCGGCCACCAGGGTAGAAAAGGAAACAGCCCCAGGGTAGAATAGGAACCGGCCCCCAGGGTAGAAGAGGAACCGGCCACCAGGGTAGAAGAGGAACCAGCCCCAGGGTAGAAGAGGAACTGGCTCCCAGGGTAGAAGACGAACTGGCCCCCAGGGAAGAAGTGGAACTGGCCTCTAGGGTAGAAGATGAACTGGTCCCAGGGTAGAAGAGGAACCAGCCCCCAGGGTAGAAAAGGAACCGGCCCCTAGGGTAGAAGAGGAACCGGCCGCCAGGGTAGAAGAGGAACCGGCCCCTAGGGTAGAAGATTACCGGCTCCTAGGGTAGAAGAGGAACCAGCGCTTCAGGGTAGAAGAGGAACAGGACACTAGGGTAGAAGATTACCGGCCCCCAGGGTAGAAGATGAACCGGCCACCAGGGAAGAAGATGAACAGGCCCCCAGGGTAGAAGATGAACCGGCCCTTAGGGTAGAAGAGGAACCGGCCCCACAAGGTAGAAGATGAACCGGCCGCCAGGGTAGAAGTACAACCGGCCCCTAGGGTAGAAGATGATCCGGCCCATTAGGGTAGAAGAGGAACAGGCCCCCAGAGTATAAGATGAACCGGTCCCCATGGTAGAAGAGGAACCGGCCCCCAGGGTAGAAGAGGAACCGGCCCCCGGGTAGAAGATGAACCGGCCCCTAGGGTAGAAGATGAACCGACCCCCAGGGTAGAAGAGGAACTGGCCCCTCAGGGTAGAAGATTACCAGCCCGCAAGGTAGAAGATAAACCGACCCCCAGAGTAGAAGAGGAACCGGCCCCGCACGGTAGAAGATGAACCCGCCCCCAGGGTAGAAGATGAACCGGCCCCTAGGGTAGAAGATGAACCGGCCCCCAAGGTAGAAGATGAACTGGCCCCGAAAGTAGAAGATGAACCGGCCCCTAGGGTAGAAGATGAACTGGCCCCTAGGATAGAAGATGAACAGGCTTCCAGGGTAAAAGATAAACCGGCCCAAAGGGTAGAAGACGAACCGGCCCCCCTGGGTAGAAGTGGAACCATCCCCCGGGGTAGAAAAGGAACCAGCCCCCAGGGTAAAAGAGGAACTGGCCCCAAGGTAGAAGAGGAAACGGCCCCAGGGTAGAAGAGGAACCGGCCCCCAGGGTAGATGAGGAACCGGCCACCAGTGTAGAAGAGGAACAAGCCCCCAGGGTAGAAGTGGAACCGGCCCACAGGGTAGAAGAGGAACCAGCCCCCAGGGTAGAATAGGAACCGGCCCCCATGGTAGAAGATGAACTGGCCCCCAGGGTAGAAGAGGAATTAGCCCACAGGGTAGAGGAGGAACCGGCCCCCAGGGTAGAATAGGAACCAGCCCCAAGGGTAGAAGAGTAACCAGCCCCCAGGTTAGAAGGGGAACCATCCCTCGGGGTAGAAGATGAACCGGCCCCCAGGGTAGAAGATGAGCCGAACACCACGGTAGAAGAGGAACCGGCCCCCAGGGTAAAAAATAAACCGGCCCCAGGGTAGAAGATGAACCGGCCCCCAGGGTAGAAGATGAACAGGCCCAAAGGGTAAAAGATGATCCGGCCCCAAGGGTAGAAAAGGAACCGGCTCCCCAGGGTAGAAGAGGAACCAGCCCCCAGGGTAGAAGAGGAACCGGCCCCCAGGGTAGAAGATGAACCAGCCCCCAGGGTAGAAGAGGAACTGGCCACAAAGGTCGAAGAGGAAACGGCCCCAGGGTAGAAAAGGAACCGGCCCCCAGGGTAAAAGAGGAACCGGCCACCAGGATAGAAAAGGAAACAGCCCCAGGGTAGAAGAGGAACCGGCCCCCAGGGTAGAAGAGGAACCGGCCACTAGGGTAGAAGAGGAACCAGCCCCCAGGGTAGAAGAGGAACTGGCTCCCAGGGTAGAAGACGAACTGGCCCCCAGGGAAGAAGTGGAACTGGCCTCCAGGGTAGAAGATGAACTGGCCCCAGGGTAGAAGAGGAACCAGCCCCCAGGGTAGAAGAGGAACCGGCCCCTAGGGTAGAAGAGGAACCGGCCACCAGGGTAGAAGAGGAACCGGCCCCTAGGGTAGAAGATTACCGGCTCCTAGGGTAGAAGAGGAACCAGCGCTTCAGGGTAGAAGAGGAACAGGACACTAGTGTAGAAGATTACCGGCCCCCCAGGGTAGAAGATGAACCGGCCACCAGGGAAGAAGATGAACAGGCCCCCAGGGTAGAAGATGAACCGGCCCTTAGGGTAGAAGAGGAATCGGCCCAACAAGGTAGAAGATGAACCGGCCGCCAGGGTAGAAGTACAACCGGACCCTAGGGTAGAAGATGATCCGGCCCATTAGGGTAGAAGAGGAACAGGCCCCCAGAGTATAAGATGAACCGGTCCCCATGGTAGAAGAGGAACCGGCCCCCAGGGTAGAAGAGGAACCGGCCCCTCAGGGTAGAAGATTACCAGCCCGCAGGGTAGAAGATAAACCGACCCCCAGGGTAGAAGAGGAACCGGCCCCGCACGGTAGAAGATGAACCCGCCCCCAGGGTAGAAGATGAACCGGCCCCTAGGGTAGAAGATGAACCGGCCCCCAAGGTAGAAGATGAACTGGCCCCTAGGATAGAAGATGAACAGGCTTCCAGGGTAAAGGATAAACCGGCCCAAAGGGTAGAAGACGAACCGGCCCCCCTGGGTAGAAGTGGAACCATCCCCCGGGGTAGAAAAGGAACCAGCCCCCAGGGTAAAAGAGGAACTGGCCCCAAGGTAGAAGAGGAAACGGCCCCAGGGTAGAAGAGGAACCGGCCCCCAGGGTAGATGAGGAACCGGCCACCAGTGTAGAAGAGGAACCAGCCCCCAGGGTAGAAGTGGAACCGGCCCACAGGGTAGAAGAGGAACCAGGCCCCAGGGTAGAAGAGGAACCGGCCCCCAGGGTAGAAGATGAACTGGCCCCCAGGGTAGAAGAGGAATTAGCCCACAGGGTAGAAGAGGAACCGGCCCCCAGGGAAGAATAGGAATCAGCCCCAAGGGTAGAACAGGAACCAGCCCCCAGGTTAGAAGAGGAACCATCCCTCGGGGTAGAAAAGGAACCGGCCCCCAGGGTAGAAGAGGAACCGGCCCCCAGGGTAGAAGAGGAACCAGCCCCCAGGATAGAAGAGGAACCATCTCCCGGGGTAGAAAAGGAACCGGCCCCTAGGGTAGAAGAGGAACCGGCCACCAGGATAGAAGAGGAACCGGCCCCCAGGGTAGAAGAGGAACCGGCCCCCAAGTAAGAAAAAGTCTTTAAAAGATTGTTGTAGTGCTCTGTTTGGCGCCATTAACACATTGTGTTGTGCTCATTTTTTTAAAATGCTCGCATGAGTGGCATTTTTTTTAACTTGCATGAGTCGCAGTGGAGCACGCCTGACCCCGGCCCTGGCTAAGACACATTGATCTTAGCCAAAAGGCTGGATATTAGGGCGCATGTTCAAATATAAAAGACCTTTCGGTTGTTCTCATCTGCGACTAAAGCAAAATAATAATATAAAATGCTTATCATTGAAAGTGACAGAGGATATAAGTGGTCACTACTTTAACACGTGCATCAAACTCCTTATTAATTAAAGTATTTTTATTCTAAAAATGGGAAACAAAACACGTTTTAACAATTCAAAAACGTACTGATCAAAATAATATAATATTTTATGCCTTACATAATTTTGTAAAATGAATTGACAAAATTAAATAAATAATAAACCTCTGTTTTAAAGTTTGATATTTTTTTAATTGTTGAATTGTTCCCCTTTGGAAGTAAATAGAATGTATTCCCCTAACTTTATTTTCTCTCTTCTATTTAAAGTATCACGTGGTTAAGTTTTATTTATTTCTTTCACTTTCGTCTAAGATTCAACATCCCGTCAAAACCTGACAAGAGGTGTGATCTCTTGGTCATAAGTCGGCAATTTTTACCGCTGGACTGTTATCTCTGTCCTTTTCTTTTCTTTTTAAATTGAGCGGGTGAGGCTCTTTTATTAGCCATGAAAAAGGTCTTTTTCTGTGAAGGACCGTTAGCTGGCTGTCTGACGTTACGTCGCAGGTTTATTCCAGTGTTGCTGCTTACTCAGTTCATATACTTATTTATTTATATATTCTAAGTGTAATGATTTTACCTCTATATCTATTATTGCTAGTGTGCCGACTTGTCGTTAAAAGTATTACTAGCTGAAATGAAGATCCATATGTGTTTTTTTGTTCTCACTTGTGTCTACCGATAGTGTGGTCTTCCTTAACTCTAGCTGATTTATGATTTTGTCAATGATGATTTGACGTATGGTGTCTAAAATTGCAATAAATAATTCTTTCTTCGGATTGTTTATTGTTTGACTGTGTTGTTTTATTTGATATGTTAGTTATACATTGTCTCTCTTGTTCTACGGTTTTTGTTGGTGGAATGTCTGTTTTATTTTTCTACCAGTATTTATATAACTGTAATCCCTGTAGACAGACGTCAGAGTTGGGGTTTGATGTGTAGTTTCTGTTTACGTGACAGCGTGTTTGTTGTCAATCTATTTATTGTCTTAGTTAAACGTTTCAACAATCATTCTCATACCACTATGACACATATTAATAATTTCATAAAACATATGTGATGGCGTCGCAGTTCAGCTCCAGTCAGACCATAATTAGATATGTCAGTATTACTAATCTATTGCAGTTGGATCGCCTGTAGCTCTGTCAACTTACAAATATGTCCCAGGCATTTATCTGTAGTTCTATCAACATTACAGATCTTTCTCAGTTACCTCATCCCATGTATAGTTCTGTCAACTATACAAATCTGTCCCAAGCAGATCATCTGTAGTTCTGTAAAGAATTCAAATCTTCTAAGCAGATCATCTGTAGTTCTGTTAACATTACAAATCAGTCCCATTTAGGTCAGCCCATTTCTTAGTTTCAGGGTAGCAATGATGGTAGGGATTGTTCTGAGGAAGAAGTCCATAAATTATGACCAGTTTTATTAAAGTTGGGTTAACAAAAAACATAAGTGTGGAAGACAACTCAGCTGTCCCTGAATTGTTAGATGATGGTAAGAACCCTCTCAAACATCAGTACCCTTGAATTGTTAGAAGATGATACGTCCCTTGTATAACATTAGGGACCCAAAGATGCAGCAGCAATAGTGAATGCAGTCAGCAACCCATAGCTTGACTGCTTGCATCAGGACCAGCGAACCAGAGCTGGTCAAGACCGTACTCCACCTCCACGTGGTGGTCCTGGAAACAGTCTGCAGCAGTGCAGTCTGGCTGAGCGAGTACGGATCGCAATGGGAAGGCAAACCCGGTCCCTAAAAAATGCCGTGCTGAAGTCGGATATGTCGACCGAAAGATGCAGATATCACAGCTTAGGCGTAAACAGACACAACGCAACCACTGTCCTTTTCAGGGCGAACGAGGAAGAAGAAGAAGAAGAAGTATAACATCAGTATTGTTGGAACTTTTCGTCAACGGGGAATTCTCACCACCTGGGCTCATTAGCAATGCACAACAGAAACGTGGACTCATTAGCATGCAACCTTTCCACGTAGATTGTCAACACGTTTACTACTTAATATGTAGACTGCTATCTTCCGTGCATTCAGAGAATCGCATTGATTTAAGGAGAGGATAAATCACGCACACGGATATCTCTAGAGCAATTATATGCAGTTATTTTCATTACCTTGGTCAGTACGCCTGCCCAGTGGGGCGTTGCCAAAGTCAACGAGAGAAGTGGCTACGATCAAAGCAGTGATGGTCCACAGAAGCAGACGAAGCAGCGTCTCAGCGGCATTTCGCATCTCCGTGTTAACCAGAGGAGAGCGCTGAAGCGCTCGAAGACTTAGACTTATGTTAGTGTCTTTTTTTGCGGGTGTTGAGTCTGTCTTAACGCGAATGGATTCAACTCTATACAAGGCAGTAACAAGTTAACTTGAACCTCCAACTCGGGGCATATCAACAAATGTCAAAGACGGGGTACAGTTCCTACAATTTATTTTGACATCATACGGTAGACGATACGAATATGTTGATATAGACGACGGACGGTTGACCTTCAACAGTACAGCATAGGTTTTCATATTAATATTATAGTTAGTTCATTTTCACAACGCAATCTCGTTAATAACATCAGACTAGTTATGCAGAGTTTATAACATGGCCTCCGAGTAATCAAATGAGGCAGTTATAATACAATAAGTCATCTCTCATTATTCTATGACCTTGGCAAATGACGGAGATCCTTTTTAGGTCTTCGATATCATTTAGTATTCCAATACTACTTATCTCCTTTTGTTTATACTGGCCTCTTAATTCAATCAGTGTTGAATTATCCCAATATAAATTCCTGCCAACGACCTACGTGGCATTAACGTTAAGATACAATTAATACTTGAGTCACCTCTGTTATACGCTGACATTTATCCTCAGCATCGACGAATGAATCAATCATTTAAATATTACAAAATGTTCCCAGACAATCCTCTTTACAGGAGTATGTCGGATTCAACAATACTTTACATGTTCATCATAGGACTCCATTTTGGAACCAATAAGTCATTGGTCCAACTAGACGTTTTTCCTAGAAGAAAATTATAATACTTTATACATACTACTTGCAATTCTCCTCCCGAGAAATCACCGGTACAAAATTGACCACGGTCCTCATCTTCACAATAGACGGACGGTCATACACTGAAGAATTACTCCCGAAACACGGGTTTCGAACTCCCAAAGATACATGAGCCGATCTTGGGATTCTAGCTTCCTAAGCTCACATGTGACATGTGCGGATTGGATACCCCACTCTCGCATTCGTGCACAATCGTGCGCTACGAAATCAAACTCACCAAAAAATACTTACTTTCATGTAAGTTGGTGCGTAAAGTTTATTATCGAGGTAGGACCACATATTAATAAATATGAGACTACCCTCATTTGTAAACGACTGTAAAGGCCTACGAAAAGGGCTCTACAGATTCCTTACCAATCCCCCCCAAAAAATTAATTATATTAATTTTTTTTCTTTACTACTCGAGGATAGAGGTGAGTCAAGTTTACATGTTCATATTTTACCAATATATCATAATAACAATCATAAAATATGAAATTCCAGTTAACTCAAAGCAACAAAAGGTATGCATAAAAGCATACATCCATAATTGCACGCCTTTGGTACAATATGGTAAATGAAATAAACTAACATATTAGAAATATTGAATTGGAACAAATGGAAATGCAAATAAAAAGAAATGATGAGAAACCAATGGATAAACAGAAAAGTGATGGACATGTCTTAAAAATGACAAGTGAAAAAAATGAAAAAATGAAAGAATACAATTGAAACACATGTAAGATCAACGCACTTAATCGTGTCTCTAAGTACTTGTGTGGTACTAATTAAAGTACTAATGTAAAATTAATGTGCTTACATACAAATATAAATCAATCCAGTTAACTACATTAATTATTTTAACTAACTAAGTATCTAAGTTTAATAATCTAATTAATTCATTTATTTCACTCTAATAATGTCATTAATTCCTGAAATAACGAAAGTTCAATTTTCCTGTAAGGGACCAGTTAATAATCTAACAAGTTCAGTTCCACGAAGAAATCAAAGTGCTTGAAATGTTATTTCGGTGCGAAAATATAATCCTTTTTTAACGTTATTCTCTCTTCAATGTCATAATTAAGTGAATGTTATTTTCACTAATATAGTAGTATACCTTAACGTTCCATGTTATTTTAATACATAATCATTGTAGATTTCACTTGACTGAATGTTAATGACACTTGTAATATAGGTATCACACGTAACAAGTTACTATTGACGAACTGTCAGTGTCGAAGTTCCGTTATCTGCAGTGCGTAGCTGTTAATGTGATTCATTAGGACATCTCGACAAAACGTCTGCGAGAACATTCTGAGTACCAGGTATGGATCGAATCGTGAAACTAAATGGCTGGAGAGCGATCGCATACCTAGTAGATTTGGCAGATTTCACATCCTTCGTATTGAGAGCCGTAAGAGCCTTTTGGTCTGATTCCACAATAAAGTGTGATCCAAGTAAATATCTCTGGAGTTTAGTTATTGACCAGACGAGTCCCAGAAGTTCCTTATCTAGAACAGAGTAATTTTGTTCAGTTGGAGTTAACTTCCGTGATACATAGAGAACTGGATGCAAGGTGCCATTATATTCTTGTAGTAAGACGCTTCCCACGCCGTAATTAGAAGCATCGCTGCGTAAGACAAATGGTAAATTCGCATTAGGCAACCTTAAAACGGGAGCATCCGAAAAGAATTTCTTTATGGTATCCAACGCGACTTGGTGTTCGTTCGACCACCGAATCACGTTAGCTGCACCCTTCCTAAGTAATGAAGAGAAAGGAGCAGTAATGGTAGACAAATGTGGTATGAATTTCGCATAATATTGTACTAGTCCTAACAAAGATCGCACTTGTTTCTTTGTTTTAGGTGTAGAGATATTAAGGATTTTGGAGACATTACTGTCCTCTGTATATAACATACCGCGACCAATACGGTGACCCAAAAAAGAAATATCGTGGAAACCCACAAATGCCTTTGATGGCTTAGCAGTTAAGTTATGATATTGTAACGTGGACAGTAATGAATTCAATCCCTCCATATGTTCTTCCCAAGAGTCACTGAAAAGACAAATGTCATCTATGTACGCAATGACATTGGGATGATGAGATAGGATTCGGCGCATCATGCGCACGAACGTGGCAGGAGCGTTGACTAACCCGAAAGGCATAAAATTCCATTGGAATAGACCCCGGGGAGTCGAGAAAGCAGTGAGTGGCTTTGCCCTTTCTGTCAATGGTACTTGCCAATAGCCCTTTGACAGATCAAACTTAGAGAAGAAAGTAGCATGAGATAATTTTACTAATAAATCCTCTAAAAGTGGCAAAGGTTCTGCGTCAAATTGTGTGACTTTATTTAATTTTCTGTAGTCTACACATAGACGAATATTGTTATCTTTTTTTCGAATTATCACCATAGATGAAGCATATGGTGACAACGATGGTTCAATTATGTTTAAACGAAGCATCTCATCCAATTCCTTTTCGACCTTATCCCGATAGTGTAAAGGTATGGGATATGGACGAATACGGATAGGTGTTTCATCAGTTAAAAGGATATCATGATGAATAGCTGACGTTTGACCTGGAATGTCAGTGAGAACCTTATCATACGTTTGGAGTAGTGATGAAACTTGCTGTCGTTGATCAGCCGAATAAGAAGAAGAAATAGTGACATCATTCCAGTTTTCAGTGGAATGAATTGGTACAACTGGTATGGGCAATTGTACATCTTGAAAAGAAGACTCTTCTTCTTGTATAACTGACAAATTAGTATAGTTGTGAATGTGAGGAGTAGGATCGTCAGTCGCTTGAAATACTGATTGGAGATAATCAGGACGTGAATAATACTCTTTCAACATGTTAATGTGAAAGGTTTTGTGTTTTCCGTTTATATCTACGATGTAGTCAACATCGGATATTCTTGAGATGATCCTAAAAGGACCTCTCCATGTGATCAGAAGACGATTGTTATGAGAAGGCAGCAAAACAAAAGCCTCGTCACCAGGAATAAGCTGGCGAAGACGTCTATACCTGTTTGCAAATAGACGAGCCTTTTCCTTAGCCTCCTCGGATGATGCAGTAGCCATTCTACAAGCATCTATTATTCTCTTTCTTAAAGAGATAACATACTCATATGAGGATTGAGTTTCCTCAGGTATATTATCTTCAACCAATAAATCATGAATTAAAGACATAGGTCCGCGCGGTTGTATGCCAAAAACTAACTGGAAGGGAGAAAACCCCGTGGCTTGATTTTTCACTTCACGGTAAGCAAACAGAGCAGCGGGCAGGACCCGATCCCACTCCTGAGGGTGATCTTGAGTCATCTTACCCAACAACTGCTTAAGTGTCCTATTCTGTCTTTCAATCAGCCCATTGGACATGGCATGGTATATTGAACTGAGAGATCTATCTATACCCAATGTCTTCATAACCTGTGACATGGATTCGGAAATAAATTGGACACCATGATCCGATAGGATCTTACGCGGAAAACCAATGCGTGAAAAGATCAACATTAAAGCTTCTGCAACACTGGCAGATGAGGTGTTCTTAAGAGGTATGGCCTCAGGCCAACGCGTACACATATCGATACACGTAAGAATATGTGTATGTCCTCTTGCAGATGGCAATATAGGACCAATGATGTCGATCGCCATTTTATCAAATGGTCTAATAGGTATGTCCGCAGCTTGAATAGGAGCATTATGATACGGACCCCTTACTTTAACTTCCTGACATATCACGCAGGAACGACAATAAAGATTAACATCTCTATGAACGCCAGGCCAATAGAATGCGGATAGCACTCTAGATTTGGTTCGCGAAAAACCCATATGACCTGCACATTGAGAATCATGAGCATGTCGTAATATTCTAGGTCTCATAGAAGACGGGACCAGAATTTGTGAACGCACAGATGAATCTGTTTCTCTTATTAATCGAACTAAAATACCCTTTTTAAGAGCAAATTGGTGTGTAGAATTTTCAATTGTGTTGTTATTCTTTCTCTTAGTCACCAACTGAAAAAATCTTTTCAAAGAATTATCATTCTTTTGTAAAGTAGCAAACAACTCCCTTGAAATAGGAGAATCATCATCATTACTGTTATGAACCGTAGGTTCAGAAGTTGATTCACGCGACAATTCAGTAGCTTGCGCTCTGGTAACCACTGCATTTGCAGCATGAATATGTCGCTTTTCCCATTCATCAATCTGTTGTGGGGTACACTCTTTTATACCATGTATACAACCAAGGATCACATCGCTAACTGGATTCTGAAGAAGACAGGCATGGATCTTCCCTGAAAAAAAAGGTGTATGCAGATTAATGATGGCTGTGGGGAAGGTTTCCACAGTTCCCCCGAATGTGACGCACTTGACCACGTTGCCAGTGGCCAGGGAGGGGTCGATCAGAGAGTTCCGCACTCCAACTGTACTGCAGCCTGAGTCAAACAAGATAGAGCAAGGAATAGAGTTGACGTATCCTCTGTTAAATTTTAAACAACCCTTGCCATGGTGAACTGATGCAGAAGTGGCTGTACAAACTGCTGGTAGACTTGGTAGAATGTGTCCGCATCGCAGCGTCGTGATCGCCTTGGGCTGGAATAGCGTTGAGCATTCTTGACATGTCTTTACCTGCTCTAGATCGATACAAAACATAGCGTTATGTTGATTAACATTATTGTCTTTAACTTTGTTAGTTTGTGATTCAATTGAAGCAACATTGGAATGTTGTCGTGATCTGCTCGACGATCTATCTCTTCGTCGCGATCGATTTTGATTATTGTCATTAAAATTGCTATAATTACTATCTCTGCTATCGTTAAAATTTGGGTGAGTCCGCCCATGAAAGTTATCACTGTTGTGATGTTGGCTAAATGATTTATTCATAAATCTATGTCTATTTTCAGGATAATGTGATTGAGATCTCCAATGTTGTTTATTATTGTTACCTTGATTATATTTAGGATGGTTGTTACTAAAATCTCGAGATCTGTGAGATTGGCCCCATGATACATTAAATGGAGCAGACTGTTGGTATTGTTTCCCCTTTTGAAAATGACCAAAGTTGAAATGATTATTACTTCCCCTTTGAAAATTTCTATCGCTACTCATTGAACGATTTCTAGGGAAATTGTTATGTTGCATAGCGAAAGCAACGGGTAAATCGTCCTTAATCTGCGCATTGCTGATATCCATGTTAGGATGAGCGGTGCAGAAATTTTTACAATGTTCTGACATTTCTTTTATATTACCAGGCTTACGTTCATGTAGGAACGCAAGAAATGCAGGGCTTACTGCCGATAAAACTTTATCACGTAATAATAAGTCGAAAATACCCTCATAAGATTTCTCTACCTTTGACAGTTCAATCCATCTTTCCAAGGTAAGACGTATTTGAGAAAGAAAATCATCGAAGTTCTTGCTAGATTGCGGGAGCATGGACTTGAACTTCATTCGATATTGATCCTCTGTCATTTGAAATTTGTTTAGAAGAGCGGCCCTGAGAGCATCATAATTGTTTTTATCTACAGCGCAAGTAGTGTGATAAACAGCCAATGCCTCTCCTGTAAGTAACCTGGATAAGTGGGTGCAATATAATGATTTATCCAAGTTGTAAGCCATACATGTAGCCTGAAATCTATCCAGAAAGAATATCACATCGTCGGATGGTGGACTAAATTTTGGCAATTTTAGATGAACCTCTCTAAAATTCTCATGTCTAGTTGAAGACTGGCCTTCATGAGTCTTTTGCGTATTACATTCACTTGACAATCTTATTCTGTCAAATTCCAATTCGGCAAGTTTCAAATCATGCTGACGTTTTCTCTCATTCTCGTCTGCCTCAAGCTGAAGCCTTTGTGTATTTTGTTCAGCTATCAATCTTCTTTCTTCCATTTCCCTTTGTTTAACTTCCATCTCCTTTTGTTTAACTTCCATTTCAATTTTGAGTTGCCTTTCCCTATCAGCAGCTTCAAATTAAAATTTTTCTTCAGTCTCGAATTTGTTCTGTTCTGCCTCACGCTGAAATCGTTTCTCTTCTAATTCAGCGGCTAATCTCATTTTTTTCTCATTCTCATCAGCCTCAAATCTTATCCTCTTCTCATTTTCTGCAGCCTCAAATTTCATCTTCTTCTCATTTTCTGCAGCACGTTTCTCTTCTAATTCAGCGGCTAATCTCATCTTCTTCTCATTCTCATCAGCCTCAAATCTCAAATTTTCCAATCTTAATTTCTCAGCTACTAATCTTTGAGATTCCAACCTTTGAGACTCTTTGTATTCAGTCATAGCAAATGATCTAATCTCCTCAGGAGGTATATTAAGCGCTTTAGCCTGCTTAATAAAATAGTCTAAGGTAGACATTATTCAATATTATTCTGAAATAATTCTACTTAAAAGTGTTACTATACCAAGTGGTCTTCGTTCCTGTCCTAGAACGGGAAATTATAGTTATATAATAGGCAAATATCTTAATAATCAATAAAGTAATTTACGCAATGAAATGTTATGAAAGCAATAACGTGACAGACAATAGGCACAATACTGACAAGACATGATAATCAAGACAAATGAAAACAGTCGCAGAAATCCAATGAAAATAAAATTTGAAACTAAAATGGAATGTCGTAAAGAATTACGATGATAACTGCGATCAAATGCTAAACAATACAATTGACAAGACAGTGTAAAAACATAGGTTTTGTAAAAAACTGAATGAAAGTCAGGTTAGAAGGACGTAATATACAAACAAAATTCATCATAGAACTAAAGTACGAGTAAAAATAACTACGAGAACAACAATTTAAACTTGACGTTACAACTAAACAGTCAGGTGTCACAGACTACCAGACACAGTGGACCAAAGATCCTGCTACACTTACGTGTAGGAAATTCCGCTGAGGGAAGTCTGCAAAATAATTCCTATAGAACACTCAAGACGGACCTGTGGTGAAACTGGTATTTTTTTCCGTCCTAAGTCGCCATTCCCAACCTCCCACGATAAACATAAAACATAGAACATGAAACATGAAACATGGATAAAAAGTAGTGGACATATTACTTAGCCAAGGCACAGCTAAACGTAAAACGGTGTAATAACAACACGACGTTTTTTTACTTATCTCAACCGGCTAAAAAAAGCATATCCCTCGCATCCGGGACTGCATGTATGAGACATCTCCTTGAAATACTGCAAAGTAAGAGTCCAATGTTGACACGTGAAAGTCAAATTCACTAAGCTGTCCTTGACCTGGGGTGACCGTTAGAAATGCTGTAAGGTCCAGGATGATGTCGCCTTGAAAACTCGCACACTTCTATTCAACCGAATTTGATTGAAGGTTTGAGTTCGATACCACTTACTGAAAAATGGAGATTTTCAGAACACACGTTGGCCGCTATTTCTGTTAGTGTCTTTTTTTGCGGGTGTTGAGTCTGTCTTAACGCGAATGGATTCAACTCTATACAAGGCAGTAACAAGTCAACTTGAACCTCCAACTCGGGGCATATCAACAAATGTCAAAGACGGGGTACAGTTCCTACAATTTATTTTGACATCATACGGTAGACGATACGAATATGTTGATATAGACGACGGACGGTTGACCTTTAACAGTACAGCATAGGTTTTCATATTAATATTATAGTTAGTTCATTTTCACAACGCAATCTCGTTATTAACATCAGACTAGTTATGCAGAGTTTATAACATGGCCTCCGAGTAATCAAATGAGGCAGTTATAATACAATAAGTCATCTCTCATTATCCTATGACCTTGGCAAATGGCGGAGATCCTTATTAGGTCTTCGATATCATTTAGTATTCCAATACTACTTATCTCCTTTTGTTTATACTGGCCTCTTAATTCAATCAGTGTTGAATTATCCCAATATATATTCCTGCCAACGACCTACGTGGCATTAACGTTAAGATACAATTAATACTTGAGTCACCTCTGTTATACGCTGACATTTATCCTCAGCATCGACGAATGAATCAATCATTTAAATATTACAAAATGTTCCCAGACAATCCTCTTTACAGGAGTATGTCGGATTCAATAATACTTTACATGTTCATCATAGGACTCCATTTTGGAACCAATAAGTCATTGGTCCAACTAGACGTTTTTCCTAGAAGAAAATTATAATACTTTATACATACTACTTGCAATTCTCCTCCCGAGAAATCACCGGTACAAAATTGACCACGGTCCTCATCTTCACAATAGACGGACGGTCATACACTGAAGAATTTTTCCCGAAACACGGGTTTCGAACTCCCAAAGATACATGAGCCGATCTTGGGATTCTAGCTTCCTAAGCTCACATGTGACGTCAACTGAAGTTTGGCAACACGTGCGGATTGGATACCCCACTCTCGCATTCGTGCACAATCGTGCGCTACGAAATCAAACTCACCAAAAAATACTTACTTTCATGTAAGTTGGTGCGTAAAGTTTATTATCGAGGTAGGACCACATATTAATAAATATGAGACTACCCTCATTTGTAAACGACTGTAAAGGCCTACGAAAACGGCTCTACAACTTACTATATATAGAGACCCTGAAGAAATGCATTTTATCATTCGTTTGCCAGAGATTTTAAAATACACTAGCGGTATAATATATTTGTTAAAGTGATCAGTGGTCTAGTGCTTTCATTTTAATTCACTGGATTTGTGTGTTAATTTAAACTTATTAAATAAACCCATTTCAAAGTTCCAGTTGTAAACTAAATGATATAGCTATAAGTTAATTCCCAATACAACTAGATGCTTAAATTAATTTTGGAAGCTACTGTACTGCGTCTATTATTTAAGGATTCCCAGTGTCTAGGTTGTCCACGAGAGTAACTGATGTGAGCCTGGTGATGAGGATTGCCTGTCAGTTTTTGTGTGTAGGGCTGAATGTGTCGATAATTCCGTGAAATATGTCTAAACATCCCACAATTATAACAAGTAACAGGTGTTACATTGTGTATTTGTGGCAATCGTGAAGTCGTCGGAGCATTTCGTCGATCGTAATGTCCCCCATCATTCCTGTGGAAAGTATCGTGACTGTGTAGGTTACGATGTTGTGCATCCTGTGAATAAGATGGGTACCGTAGATCATTGTTGTTTGTGCCTCTCCTCCATTGATGTCGAAAGTGGTCTACTTCCATCGGTTCTGCAAAATAGTCTATATTTAGCGCTGACGTCACCCACACTAACCGACTACAAACATTATGACTCATTCATCGATTACATTTGATGGTGCAATACTAAATTTGCTTTCTCAAGTACTGACAACAGGAAAAAATATTGAATGAAAAATAGAGGGCAGACCCAGTAACAACTGGTACCAGAGGAACTCTGGAACGGTTAAGTCAGCCAGCACGATGCTGTGTGCACTGCATCACACATACCATGTGTATATCGTCAATGACAAACTCTCTCTGGCGACAGAAATGGCTAGTCTCATTAACAAAAGCTGCAGCTACCTTTGCCTGCCTCACATCACGCGTTTGGGGAAACTCCAAACTCGCAACGATGACCAAAGCTGCAATATATAACGCCTGTATCATCAGCTTACTTCTATATGGTAGTGAGAGCTGAACAATCTATGCTAAGCAAGAAAGAAGGCACAATACCTGCCATCTACCGTGTCTGCGTCACCTCCTCGGCATTTCGTCGAAAGATAAAAGTGCCAAATGTCGAGGTGTTTTCACGTGCTGGTCTTCAAAGCCTGTATAGCCGGCTGAGACAGGGAAGCTTACGCTGTCTTGGCCATATCCACCGCATGAAAGATCGTCGCCTGTGAAAAAATGTTTGGGGACTATCAGAAATATTTTAAGAAATATTTGACAACTGTTAGTAGTATTTGACAACTGTTAGAAATATTTGACAACTGGAAGACCCGTTTGAAGAAATATTTGACAGCTAACAAAAACATTTGCATAAATATTTGGCAACTGTAAGAAATATTTTACCAACGGTAAGAAATATTTACCAAGTGGAAGAAATATTTTGACAAGTGGAAGAAATTTTTTTTGGCCAAGTAGAAGAAATATTTTGACAACGGTAAGAAATATTTGACAAGTGGAAGAAAATATTTCACAAGTACAAGAAATATTTTGACAAGTGGAAGAAATTTTTTTTGCCAAGTGGAAGAAATATTTTCACACCAGTAAGAAATATTTGACAAGTGGAAGAAATGTTTTGACAAGTGGAAGAAATTTTTTGACCAAGGTAAGAAATATTTTGACAACGGTAAGAAAATATTTACCAAGTGGAAGAAATATTTTGACAAGTGGAAGACATTTTTTGCCAAGAGGAAGAAATATTTTGACACCGGTAAGAAATTTTTGACTAGTGGAAGAAATATTTTGACAAGTGGAAGAAATTTTTTTTTGCCAAGTGGAAGAAATATTTTGAAAACGGTAAGAAATATTTTTACAACGGTAATAAATATTTGACAAGTGGCAGAAATATTCTGACAAGTGGAAGAAATATTTTGACAACGGTAAGAAATAATTTGACAACGGTAAGAAAATATTTGACAAGTCGAAGAAAATATTTGAGAAGTGGAAGAAATTTTTTTGCCAAGTGGAAAACAAATTTTGACACCGGTAAGAAATATTTTGACAACGGTAAGAAAAATAATTGACTAGTGGCAAAAAATTTTTTGGCAAGTGGATGAAATATTTTGACAACGGTAAAAAATATTTTGACAACGGTAAGAAAATATTTACCAAGTGGAAGAAATATTTTGTCAAGTGGAAGAATTTTTTTTGCCAAGTGGAAGAAATATTTTAACACCGGTAAGAAATATTTGACTAGTGGAAGAAATATTTTGACAAGTGGAAGAAATTTTTTGACAACGGTAGGAAATATTTTGACAACGGTAAGAAATATTTGACAAATGGCAGAAATATTTTGACAAGTGGAAGAAATGTTTTGACAACGGTATGAAATATTTTGACAACGGAAAGAAATATTTGACAAGAGGAAGAAATATTTTGACAAGTGGAAGAAATTTTTTTTTGCCAAGTCGAAGACATATTTTGACAACGGTAATAAATATTTTGACAACGGTAAGATATATTTGACAAGTGGAAGAAATATTTCGACAAGTGGAAGAAATATTTTGACAACGGTAAGAAATATTTTGACAACGGTAAGAAAAATATTTGACAAGTGGAAGAAATTTTTTTTGCCAAGTGGAAGAAATATTTTGACAACGGTAAGAAAATATTTAACAAGTGGAAGAAATTTTTTTAACAAGTGGAAGAAATATTTTGACAACGGTGAGAAATATTTTGACACCGGTAAGAAATATTTGACAAATCGAAGAATTATTTTGACAAGTGGAAGTAATATTTAAAGACGTATTTGACAGTTGATCTATTTACCTACAGGTTGGACCCTTTGCGCAGGCCTGGGAGAAAATTTTAGGACCATCTTTGCTGCTTGGAAGAAAAGCTTTTACTAAAGTTTGAAAATTGCAGGACAAAACGTCGATACCCGTTTGATAATTGGAACAAATACTTAGTTACATTTATTTAATGTACTACATTTCCGTGGTCGACGCATGTTTGAATCGCTTGGGAGACAATATAAAACCTATCACCAGATGTCGCCCGTGTGAAAAAAGTGAAACCTTAAGTCGCGGGGGTTTGAACAAACGAACGAAGGAATGTTTCTTTTATAAATTTCTACTATTGATCGATTGTGTTTTGAACTTGTGACGTGAACAGAAATAAGCAGCACGGTTAGTCTTACAAAGGTAAAATGTTAGTCTTACATCTAAATACGCAACAAGCACAGGGCGGGAAATATGTCGGTTTCAGAACACGTAACCCCGCCATATAAACATACGAACAACACAGAAATGCCCTTTTTTCGTCTACCAATATGCAAAACTCTGCCTGTTATATTTTTTATTACGCTTTTCTATATAGCTATATTTAGCCCTGACGTAACCCTCTATGGTACCGGAATTTTATAAACGAGTCATGGTTTACGCGCGATGTTTTGCGCGGGCCATCGATCGCATTTCTTTCTAGTGAGGGTAAAAGCACGTGTGTTTTTGAACTTTATTAAACATGGATGAAAATAGCCTCGACATTGTTTCAGTTACAGACTGCAACACTAAGGGATTGTCTAGTTGTCACCATAATCTAGTCTGTATGTGGGTCATATATCGGTCATGTCCTACGAATGCAAAACAACAGAATACCACTACAGGCGCTCACTTGGGTTCCTGAGGGTAAGCGGAAAAGAGGAAGACCAAAAGAAACACTCAGAAGAACAATAATAAGAGAAGGAAGAACGTTGGGCCTAAATAATGTGCAAGAGCTAAGAGGAGTGGCGTCACAACGAACAACCTGGAGAGCACTGGTTTCTGCCTTATGCGCCGTGTTTGGCGCTTAAAGAATTTATTATTATTATTATTATGTGGGATAATCTCTACGGACCTTCTTTGTGTTCAATAAAACTGTCTATTTAGCCTTGTCCAGCCTGGCCTTTGACAGTATTTTTTTGTGTTGAAGAATACGGCTGTTTGCTGGGGTCACTTACATACCACTAGATGGACATTGGGGTGAGTAGACTTATTACTCAGGATATAATATAAAAAATTTAAAAAACTACCACGTGGACCAGAGCCAGTCTCAATATGTAATTACATTCACCCAACAACGGAAATTCCATGTCACACTTTTTACATCACAAGAATAGTTACCTCCGATAATTACAAAACGGCTCCTCTCACCACTCTATATTCTCAATACCTACACATCAACACAACACAAAAACCAACATCAACACCACCACACCCCGATCGTTGGTCATCTTCTTCTATAACATGTATTACTTTTGATTTTATATTTTCCTCTTTATTTTATAGCGGACAGGAAAAGGGGAATTCACTTAGTGAGTGCTTTTAAAAATTCCTTCTTCTAAAGTCAAGCAGCAACATAGTTGCGTGAAGGTTTTGGAACAACCGGTTGTTATGCTCATGTAAGGGTAAAAGCACAACTCCTTCCAATAAAAATGTTAAAGCTACGTGTAAATGAGCTTGTCGTTTGTAACAAGCCTACAACACATCCACATACATTACAGCGTTCTGATGAGATCACTGTTGGATAGTGTACCTATACCTAAACTTTCATGAAATACACAAAAATCTCCTGTTATTGCTTAGGAATACACTATCTCCACAATAATTGGTCAATCTACACAAGTCTGTGGTATGACCTATTTAAAAGTGACAATGAAAAATCAACAATCGAAAAAGTTTTTTTTTTTTCGTGTGAAGTTATGCGCGCAACACAACACAACAATTACTATACCTACACACAAAATTACCAGACAAGAACAAAACCAATACCACCTATACCCCACCGCTTTTACATTGTCTTACTCCAGCGCTACACCTCAACACATCTATGCGTCATCACCCCAACCTGTCATAATCAATAACCCCCCACAGTCTCACTAAAAAAGCCCTTAGTAACCTACTAGCCCGCGATTATCGATTTTTTTTTATTTTCCGCCATTATTGATTTTTTATATTTTTATATATATTGTATGTATATGTGTATACCAACACACAATACAACCACACATAACAATTAAAATACCTACACAAAAATGGTATAGTCAAGTCTCTAACACTTCACTCCCACCTCCAGGCGCTGGCCCTAGTATAGTGACACCTCTCTTTCACTCTAACCTCCAGAACTCTAACACTTCACTCGCACCTCTAGATGTTAAACTTAGTATAGTCAGGTCTCTAACACTTCACTACCACTTCTAGATGTTAGACCTGGTATATTCAGGTCTCTAACACTTCACTCACACCTCTAGCTGTTGGACCTGTTATAGCCAAGTCTCTAACACTTCACTCCCACCTCTAGATGCTGGTCTTAGTATAGGCAAGTTTCTAACACTTCACTCTCACCTCTCGATGCTGGTCCTTATCAAGTCTCTAACACTTCACTACCAAAACACACCAACACACTGCTGAGTCACACACACACACACACACAAAACCCCGTAACCCACCCCACCAGCTACACCACAACATACGTCGTCACCCACGCCAGCACAAAAAGGCTCCACTCGCTTCAAAAACCCTCTTAGTAGCCTAATCCAACATTATCGATTTTTTTAAATTTTCCGTCATTATCGATTTTTTATATTTTTTATATATTGTATGTATGTATGTATAAACAAACACACCAACACACTACCAGTCCAATACAACAAAACACAAAACGTGGCAAACCAAAAGCAATACCACCCACACCACACCGCTTATACATTGTAGCCGTATGGCCGGCACGACCGTAGTAGTGAGGTTAGACGTCACCCTACAACACCCATAGACCAGCTAACACCTCTTTGTCAATAAATATATATAAAATGTATTTAGTGTTTTCTTTTATATATATATATATATATATATATATGTAGGGCCGAGACACTTGTCGAACGGGGAGACTTCTTCTTCTGATCATATTTCTTTTGTTGTATCACTCTGTAAAGAGTTTCCTATCATATATATATATATATATATATATATATATATATATATATATATATATATATATATATATATATATATATATATATATATATATATATATATATATATATATATATATATATATATATATATATGTGTGTGTGTGTGTGTCTATATAGTCTAACTGTTGGAACATAAATATTGTCTAATTGTTGTAACATAAATATATGTATACATATTTTGTATAAACAACAACACACAAAAACACACCCGCCATACTTGAACTAATATATTACTACATAAAAAGACAAATCCAACACCATATTTCCTTATATAAAAAGGCACGCTCCACCACACCGCGCCACCACATTTCCTAATATAAAAGACACATTCCACCACAACGTGCCACCACATTTTCCTTGTGTAAAAGTCACGCGCCACCAAAATGCACCCCCACATTTCCTTATATAAAAGTCACACGCCACCACAACGCGCCACCACATTTTCCTTATATAAAAGTCACGCGCCACCACAACACGCCACCACAATCCGCCTCGTAGCGAACATTGTAATCTACTGGCCTCCACTATCTAGTTCTTCAAAGTTTTAATTTGGAGTCCTGTACCATTACACAGTTTGGGCGGGGTAAGATGGCGGAGTAAATTACTGGTACACCAACTTTTAAACGTAGTTCGTCAGACGGTAACCCAGAAGGATTTAAAGAGTAACATCTCGACTGGGTAATGTACAGTGCCTTGTTCGTCCAATGTAGAAACAACGGCCTTGTATGTACGGGAAGGAGTCAAACTGATCTAATATAAGATTATTTATTTTATTTGCAGTATCATTTTTATGTCCCAAAATAGCCCGTTCCTTAAACCATGATTGAGATTTACTTCGTTAAATTATTATGTCCGGATAAACAGAACTGATCAACTCATAGATATACTGAACAACCGTACATAGCTCAGTATTAATCAAACTGATTTCTCCTCCCTATACAGATAAGTACCCGTTTTCAACTTTCAACAACACACCTTAAAAGAGAGCCATATCGATGTTCCCGAAAATTTGGGCGCGCACATTCTTAGAGAAGGATAGGTTTCAACGTAAGGTCAAATGAAACATCTTTTTAAACACACATTCGCTTCGTCTGCCCATGTACCTCTTGGGAAAACGTGTAAAGTTTGCCTTAAATTGCTTGCAGATAATACGGTATCACCACCAGTGAGTCGGGTTGTTGCCTCTTCTATCTTTCAAATTCATATCTAGGACTTTGATAGAACTTTAATGCAACGTTGTGCTCTAATGCCACAAATTGAGCGAACACTTTTGCAGCAATTTTGCCGTGGCGCTCTGTTTAGAAATATTACACGCAACACTTTGATCATAATGACATAAATTGAGTAGCAACTTAATCATTGCATGGGTCATTTTGCCACCTTGTAGCAACGTCACAGCTATTCCTGAAGAAGCTATGGCCAGGGAAATATCATCATGAGATCTTATTTTTGCGAAAAGCAAGTTTATAAAGATGGCCTTTCCCGTACCGCCAGGAGCATCTAAAAATAATACCTGTCCTAATCTATTTTCAACACATGCGAGAACGGTGTCGTAAACTGTAAATTGATCAGTGTTCAAGCGGGTCTCATCTCTACTCACAGTTTGTTGTTGTTGTTGTTGTTTTGATGAGTTGATGGGTGGAGATCGGGCACTCAACATCTGATCATTGTTGCCTCTTCTCGTTCCATCTTGTTCTATCCTGTTCAACCTGAAAGTTGGTTAAAATTGGGGTATTAAGTGTCATTTTATTTACTAATTTTGTATTCAATTTAAATAACTCGTCTTTTGCAGTTGCTGATTTTTATTTATATTAGTATTTGTCAATTTTATTTTCTCTTTTGTATTGTTTCTAGATAACTTGTTCTTTACACTTGGTTTTAATTTGTATTAGTATTTGTTCTTTTTGAGTTGTCCCTTTTTTTTTTTTTTAATACCTTGTCTTTCCTTGTCCTATGAGTAGTTATTTGTTTGTTAATGCTTTGTTAGTTCTTGCTGCTTAATTCCTATTTAGCTGGATGATTTTCCTGAAGTTCTAACCTTATATTTTTTCCTTTGTTTTATGTATATATCTTTTAAGTATTGATTGGTGTTAAATCACGTTTTATGTGTTAAATGCCGTGAATGTTCACCAGTTGATAAATGTAGATGTTGGGACTGGTGTAGTAAAGTGTAACGATTGTCAACTCATTAAACCCAGCACAGTTTTGGTCATACAGGTCATCTTGTCCTGGAACGTGATGAGGCTCCGACAAGAATGTGAGTGTAGACAATGAGTGTGTATATGAATGTCAGAACGCGAATGGTAGAATGATTCGATAGAGTTGACAGGTTGGTAGTACATCACTCATGCTCACACTGTTCGAATTCAAGAAGTACTGGAACTACGGTGGTCTTTTTATAACATTTAATGAGACGCACACTTGGACAGTACGTGTATGGTTACAGGAACAAATGTCGACATAGACAGCATAATGTTGGTCACAGGAATATCATCTTAAGTTAGCATTCATGCTTGGCAAATATCTTCAGAGTTCCATCATGTAAATCATCTGGCTTTACTGACTGGGCACGTCAGACCATAACCAATATATAGGAAGGCTCCTAGACCTAACCTCGTCTAGCGAATATCCCTTCACGTAAAGTTCAATATATATATTTTTCATAAAGATATAGGAATCCCAGACATGGGTTCTCACATGTAGCAGTGATCTCTTGGTTCATCGAGCGATAGTACAGGCATCCCTTTTTCTCACTCGATAAATACAAAGTATATGGATTTCAACATGGCTGTGCTTCTCTCGTGAGCTTCACTCACTATTGGATACAGACCAAAATTGGTCATTCGTTAAATGTCCTCATTTCTTCATAGCTTCTATCATAGAGGTAATTGAATAATCTCATATAATCTAGTGCTGATACATAGGAATGTCATCTTCCTTTGAATAAATATTCTTTTCAAAAGTACCACTGTGCATCTGCTTATCGACAACGATGGCGAAGCCCAAGTTCATAATAAATTGAGGTTTTACCTTTCTATGCGAAATATAACTTTGCCATTCCTTGGCAAAAGAGAATAAACACTGGGGTAAAGTACATACAACATGTCTAAATGACTATCACTTTTCCCCATCTACTTATAGATCACTTTTTCGGCGATAAGCCTGCTACAACAAAATTCGACATCCCGACAGGATGACAGCCATGAATCACACACCCTGCTAGCGATACTTCCGCTGCATAGCCTTTGACCTTTTCTAGCGACAACCAACATAGTTCGACTTAGAAATGTAAAGATATCCATATATAAGACAGACTCGTCCTACTCATACAAACACTACGTATAAATTCAGGCCATAGATATACTGAAGCAAGAACAATCTATTCCTACCCAGGCAAAGAATAAATCGCAGTAGGCCTAGACTCGTCCGCGGAGTCCGATCGAAGATGACGGAACTCCTTTCAAGGGAAGTAACTCAAAAATGACTTCTCCTTAAGCACTTAAAAAAGGAAATACTTTGTTTACAAAATATTTGCGAACATAATAAGTATATAAATGTATTATATTGCAAGATAGTAAAGATTGCACTTTACAATTGGGCATCTCTTGGGGCATCTATACTTAAAACCTTATCACCTGTTAAGTCTATATTGTGATTTCTATAGTAAGTTTTTAATTCAAGCCTTTGTTGTTCATACTTTTTACAGTGGATCAGGTAGTGGTCTATGTCATTCTCTTCCTGACATTCTTGGCAGTGTGGTTCTTCTACCATGAAGTATGCTGCACCGAGTCGGAGACGCCACAGTTTTTTGTTCGATGGTATCTTTAATTCTTCTCTGATCTGGCATGTCCTCGTTGGTTCTTTCAGCAGTTTGAACGCGTGTCTGCCTTTTCTACTTTCCTTCCATGTTGTCTTCCATTCCTCGTTTATAGTTTCCTTCACTTGGCTCTTGATCTCTGACCTTCCAAGTCCTGCTTTTATATTGTTTTTACTTGTTCTTCCCTTCTTGGCGTTCTGGTCTGCCAACTCGTTGCCAGCTATACCTATGTGTGCTGGAACCCACACTAGCCTCACACTACATCCTCTGTTCTCTAATGATGTATTAATTGCTAGAATTTCTTCCTTTATGTCTGACCGGCTACATTTACCTGGGTGTTCTAGTACTTGTAGTGATGATAGTGAGTCTGTAAATATCGTAACAGCTTCTGGTGGTTTATCTTCGATTATTTCTAGACTTTTAAGAATTGCTACCATCTCTGCAGTAAAAATCGATGCCCCTTCCGTTACACTGTAGCTCTTTTTTATTCCCCATTGTGGTATTACAACTCCGGCACCTAGTTGCCCACTATCACCCTTGGATCCATCAGTGTAGACGGCCAGACTTTGTTTAGTTAGTTGCTCTATGAACTTTCTACTTATCATTTTGGCTTCCTTATCTTCTATGTTTTGTTTGATCTTTTCAGTAAGTGAGTAGTCTATGATTGGTGTTTTTAGTTCCCATGGTGGTATTTTGCTTCTGTATTTATTACTATTTTCAATTGTGTTTGATAGTTCTTTGAACTGCATTAGGTCTTCTATAGTTCTCCACCCTGTTGGATATCTATCTTTATTTAGGGGGACGTCCCATACACTTGGTTGGTTTTTGAAAAATGCTTTATGTGCTGGGTGGGTCACTTCTTGTGCTACTTTACTCCAATAATTTAATCTCAGTTCTTTCCGTCTTAGACCAAGGGGAGGTATGCCGAGAGCTACTTCTAGAGCTTCTACTGGTGTCGATATAAATGCACCTGTAATGGTTCTCATGGCTGCATTTTGAATCCTGTCCAGTTTTGCTTTGTTAGAAGCTGCAGCTGAGTCATAGACTATGCTGGCATAATCCAGTTTCCCCCTGATGAAGGACTTGTAGAACATAAGCATTATTTTATTGCTGGCCCCCCATCCATTACCTTTTACAATCCTTAGTATATTTAGGGGTCCTCTACAGCTTTCTACCAAATTGTCTATATGTTTATTATAATTTAGTTGTTTATCTAAAGTTATGCCCAGAAATCTTGTTGTTGAGGAGGTACATATTTTCTGTCCTTTAATGGTTATATTGATTTTGTTATTTTTTTTTAAATTTCCTTTGCTGAAAATCATACCTACTGTTTTGTTTACATTAATTTGGAAGCCCCAACTTTTCATCCACTCTGAAACTTTGTCTATTTGATTTTGAAGTTTTTTGTAAACATGGTCCAAGTTTTTTCCAGATCGCCAAATGGCACAGTCATCTGCAAATTGTGATACTGCATTCTTTATGTCATTAAATTCATCTGCTAAATCATTTACAGCTATAGTGAAAATTGAAGGAGAGATCACTGATCCTTGAGGAATCCCATTCTGTTGTTCATATATTTCTGACCTATCATTATTCACCTGTACAGCAAAATACCTGTCCTGTAAAAAGTTTTCTAGATACCTATAGGTTTTACCAGTAATGCCAATCTTTTTCATTTTGTATAGAGCTCCATCTCGCCAGCATTCATCATATGCTCTAGCTACATCTAGAAAGACTGCCACTGTTTTCTCTTTCCTCTTGAACCCTAGCTTTACATCGTGTTCTAATCTTACAAGCTGGTCTACTGTACTTCTGTCTGCTCTAAACCCTGACTGGTTTGGGCTATATAACTGGTTTTTTTTCTAGGTAGTATTTAACTCTTTTATTCACAACAGTTTCCAGTATTTTACCTAGTTGTGATGGGAGATAGGCCTATATGAACTTACATCATGGGCTTCCTTATTGGGTTTTAGAATGGGTACTATCATAGCTACTTTCCATGCTTTTGGTATCTTTCCTAAGTTCCAGATTTTGTTATAAAGTGAAGTTATTATGTTTATAGTTCTTTTGGGTACTTTCTTAAGGATTTCATAACTAAGTATATCTTGCCCTGAGGCAGTATTAGATTTATCTTTTATTGCATTAGTTACTTCTTCCTCTGTTATATCAGCATCTAAATAGTTTGTTTCATCTATCTGGTCTGGTAGTTCTTTTAAAAACTGTATCCTAAGTCTTTCTCTTCTCTCATTTTCTTCCTGTCCAAGGCTACTTTTTGCACTGACTTTATAGAAATACTCGGCAAGGGCATTAGCTTTTTCTTTATCTGTTTCTGCTCTCTTTGGTAGTTTGATTGTTGGCATTATTGTTTTCTTATTGTTCCCTTTGATTGCCTCAAGCTTTTTCCATACTTCTCTAATTTGAGTGCTAGGTTTAAGTAATTGACTGTGGTAAAGTGGGAGGGGATAAGTCTTTATAGGGGACTTAGTGTACTGACTGAGATCAGCTGTGAAGGTATCTGTATCTAATATGTGGAGTGTTTTACAGATAACCTTACTTGCTGCCACATTTATACCTCAGTCAGAGTTATTCTGGAATATTGTGATGACTACGTTAAATGTCTAGGGTTATGTAAATGATGAAGTGTAAGTCACAACAACAACAGACAGATAAACAATTTAATTTATTCCACCACACTGGACAACACTGTGACACTCACACACATTTAATAATCTATAAGACTAACTGAAATGAGTCACTAGTACAGTTTCAAATATATATGTATTAATTACTTTCACTAATGGATATCCTGATTCAACTACACAGGGAACCAGGAATCAAATGTAATCACAATTATATGTACATAATTTATAAATATGAACCTTGTATTGACATATTTTATTAGTATTCTCTTATGTATGTCAGTTGTGTAGTAGTACTATGAGGTAATACTGGTTTTGTTTTCAAGCTATGTTGTTCTTTGTCATCAAGACTTCAAGCGTTTGCTTATCTTGGAAATAGTGTGGGGAAAAGTTCACAGTCCTATCAATTTAAACAATGGAATTGTCCCTCGGTTTTATTATAAGGTCAGTTTTTGAGGGGGACACATAATGCTGAGCTCCTCTGGCCACATAAGCTTAACTTTCGTGATGACGGCAGGAAAAGACTCCTCTGCTCGATTGCCTCCCTGTGTTCTGGAGACACCTCACTGGTTGCTCTCTGGACCCAAGAGTATGCTGTCAGCCTCTAGATTCAGTAAAGCTCAGACCAGGTGCTGCTCAATAACTTTAGGACCACGGTCCCTGAAACAAGAAGGATGTACCTCCTACTGTAGAACTAATTTATAATATATTTCCTCACGGAACACAACACATCACAAACACTGAGTTCAGAGCATTAGGCCAACTGTAGCTTCATCTGAAATATTTTAACCAGTATCACTCTCCCTAAAGGTTAATACGCCTCTGCAATTCCAGCAGTCTTTCCTTCTAGTCAATAAGCTTGGTGTTATTGTGTTATTTGGCGATCCCATGCAGATGTACTTTTCTCCGACAAGTTTTATTCAGGGTGGAGCAATATCTGGCTTTGCCTCATGTTTGCTACTGAACCACACACATATACAGACATACATTATCAAGTTACATGCAATTTTCATCAAAAGATATCAAAGAGGTCAACCTTACCACAATTCATGGAAATAAAACACAGATACGTTGACTAGCAATGAATTTTTGCACACATAATGGCACAAACTCCGATCTGCCTCTGTCCCAGGCTTTTATTTAGGTCATCTAGAAATGACAAAGCGTGTTCTCCCCTCTTAAAACAGACATCATATGTCAGTCCATAATTCTATATACACCTAGAGAAATTTATTATTATTTCTGGGGTTTGCGGTGATTCTCATCACACGGATGGCGGCTTAAAAAATCCGCTCCCAAATTTGTTTTTCCAGATATATACTCAATGCTAAAATTATATGGAGCCAAAAGTAAGGACCAGCGGAGTAACCTAGAGTTTTCATGCCTAGCCTGCGCTAGAAACGACAAGGGTTTGTGATCCGTTTGCAACTTAAATGCCTTCCCATACAGATAAATATTGAATTTCTTTATCGCCCATATTACTGCAAGACATTGTTTTTCGCTAGTTGAGTAATTGGTTTCAGCTTTATTCAACTTTCTGCTAGCATATGCCACTGGGCTTAATTCTCCATCCAATGCATCTGATTTCTGTAACAAAGTTGCACCTAACCCTATATTACTGGCATCCGTTCTTACAACAAATTCTTGACTTAAGTCAGGTAATTTCAAGATAGGTTTGCTTGTAAGCTTTTCCTTCAATTCCTGGTAAGCCAGTTCACATTGTGCTGTCCATGTAATTCGATCTGGATTTCTTTGCGTGTCAAATCCGTTAACGGTGCACATATGGAATTAAAGTTTTTAATATACTTTTGGTAGAAACCACATAATGAGACAAAGGATCTCACGTCCTTCTTGATTTGTGGTCTCGGGGCTTTCCTTAGTTTCTCTAGATTCTTGGGGTCAGGGGTCATGTTTCCCTGATAAACTGTGTGTCCCAAGAATTCTAATTCTTTACATCCAACGCAACATTTGGTTGGTCGGGCTGTTAAATTCGCTTCTCTAAGTCGATTAAACAGCATGTTCAGAGAGTCAATATGTTCCTCAAATGTTTCTGTTGCTATAAGGATATCATCCATGAAATTTGTGATGCATGGATTATTCAGAGGGTCCAACAATTTTCTCATCATTCTAGAGAAGACACTAGGCGCATTCTTCAATCCAAATGGCAATCTGTTAAACTCATAGTGTCCCTCTGAGGTACTAAAAGCTAGGTATGGTCTAACCTCAGGCTTTACTGGAATCTGATAGTATCCTTTACTCAGATCCACTTTTGAGAAATATTTAGCCTTATTTAGCCTGGCAAACAACTGATTTGTATCCGGCAATGGATCCACCTGTCCTTCTGTAATAGCATTCAGCCTCCTGTAATCTATACAGAGTCTATGTTCTCCAGAGGGTTTCCTTAAGAGCACCACACTGGAACTATACGAAGATTCACTGTGTGAAATAATTCCTTCCTTCAACAAATAGTCTATCTCTTCCTTCAAAGCTTTCTCCTTAGCAAAAGGAATCGAATAGGGCTTCATACAGACAGGTGTGGGGTCTATCAGTTTCATATCATATTCCAATAAGCTTGTATGCCCCGGTCGGTCTGTTAACACCTCTGCATGATTATCTAGAACCTGTTGCACTCTCTCTTTCTGATTTTTCGTTAAATGTGTACTGATTTTCACCTGTGCTGCTGTCTCACAGGGATGTAATGGATATTCAAATGATGAAAGTGGTTCCTTTTTCATCTCCATAGCAATGGACAAGGTCAACAAGTGTGGCTCTTCCTGATTTTCTCTTTCCAAGTATTTCTTCAGGAGATTCACATGATAGATTTTTTCCTTCCCCTTCTTATCTATCTTATAGTTGGTTCTAGACACCTTCTCTAGAACTGTATAGGGACCTTGCCATCCAATTTGTAATTTATTCTGACTACCGGGTAAAAGAAGCAGTACCTTCTCTCCCACAGCCAATTCTCTGTCTTTAGCTTTCCTGTTATAATAGGCAGCATGTTTTTTCCTGGCTTGTCTCAAATTTTCATTGGCAAGTTTCCAGCCAGTTTTTAAACGAGTGGTCAGCTCATTCACATATTGGTATGAGGATGTAATATTTTCCTCTGCCTTTTCATCAGTCCACGTTCTTAACAGCGTTACATATGGACCTTTAATTGTGTGGACCTATTTGTCCATGCACCGGTATGGTCTCTTCCACTGGAAGCTCTATAGTGATGATTTTTCTTCCCAGAATTATCATGCATAAAACGACCGCTACCAATTCTTTTCTTGGGGCTGTCTCCCCTCTTAAAATTCTTGATGAGAGATTTCCTCTCTGCATCTTCTTCCTCCAGTTTGTTTAAGTCCGATTGAGGGATTTTCGGCTTATCCTGGGGTAAGACATCTTTTTGCACTCTCTGCATAGTGGCCATAGTAAAACAGTTAATTGAAGCTTGTCCGTGAAAAGGGGCTTCCCATTCCTCTTGGTCCACTTTATTAAATTTATTCTTCTTGTCCTTGTCAGGCCTAAGTTTGCCCCGTGGCGTGTCCAGGTCCTGATCAATGTTCCCACTGGTGGGTGTTCCCTCATGTGCTATGCTACACCTTTCTACAAAATTCTCAATGTCCCATCTTGCCTTGGGCCAATAATAATTCTGAGCCACCTTTTGAATGATGGTACCAATTTTCTCATGGTCCCCATCTTGTTTCACATGTAAGCTCCTTATTAAGTCTGCCCTATATCTTTTTGGAAGAACCAACTGTCCGTGACCAGTGGATCTAGTTCCAGTCTTCCTATACATCAACTTGTTTTTCATGTAAAAATCTCCCTTGTCTGGATTTGTATGACAAGTTGTCAATTTCCTAAAACAAGGCTTGAGGGTCTTATCCCCAGCCTGTGCCTTCCTCAACTCTTCTGGAGTGGTATCTATCAGAATATCCTCCTCCTTTCTTGAGGTCGACCTGACCTGAAGGGTGGCCATATACACAGGTTTCCTTCTACAACGGTCAGTGTCATGATTGTCCATCTGACAATTCTTATTCTACCTCCTTTTTTGGTTGAAAGATTTTCTTTCATCATATTTCCTTTCATCGAATTGTGGGGTTTTTTTTTTAATACCGTGGCCTATCAAATTGGTGCTTACCTTTGTTTTGATCTCTAGGATCAAATTTATTAAAGTTTTGTGGTGCCTGATAATAGTCTACCTGTTTTTTTCTGTTACCTGTTACCTCTGCCTGAGCTGCTTGATACCTTTCAGCAACATTTAGCAACTCACCCAGTCTCTCTGCATCTTGTTCCATGAGAAACTTTCTCAGGTCTGGAGCCATGGACTCTCTTAATTGCTCTATCATGATCATCTCTTTAAGATCTTGGGTCTTCCCCTGTAGTGGTGTTGATGGTATTGTATGATGTTGATATTACTAAATGTAATTGTATGAGGCCAGCTGTGAAGGCTCCTGAGATAAAATGTAGTTGAGAATTGTCAGAAGGCCTTTCTTGCTACCACTACGACCTCACACTTAATTTTTTTTTTATGAATGCGGCTACGTAAAGTGTCTAGGGTTATGATATGTAGTGTGGTGTAATAGGTTATAGATATACCCACAGATATTTAACAAGACTAATAATATTAATAAATGTTAAAATACACTGAAATCCAGAAAATGGTGGGAATTTTTATGAGGGTATTAGTATCTACACAGCGTTGGTGAATGTCCAGCAGACCAGAGGCTCACTCATCTTGTAGTTGTAGCTCTGGTGCTGAAATCAGGTGGTCCCACCTCTCCGTGCTGGCGGGCAATAATGGTGGTCTCTGTCACAAGTACTGCACAGATACACTCGAGTAAAGTCACCAACTGAATAGACACTGCTTTGTTGACAACAGAAACTCACAGCTCTGCAATCAAAGTATGGGCCATGTGTCAAAATCTATTCTCTACCCACGTCTGGACACAACACTGACACAACAACCACATCATACAGACAGGTCAGATCTCTCTGACCAAACAGCACATTTACCATGGTGGTTTTACATCAGATAGATCCTCCCAGACTATAGATTCTGAAAAATATTTATTAGTTTTCTGCCCTAAAAGAGGATAGGTAATATGTTTCATTATTCTCAACACTTGATCTGTCTTGCATAATCCTTGCTGGAGTTTATGTACATTGTTGGTCCCTAGACCCTGACTAGGGCGGGGGGTCTAGAGCAAATCCCTACTTGTTTGTAAGGCTAGATTTCGATATGGCAGTATCAAATCACTCGAACATGAAACAATAGTCAAAATATACAAAGAAATAATTTCAATCTTACCAGATTATGAATAAATAACACAGAACTGCTAGCAAAACTCAGCTGAGCTGCTGGCTATAGTATGGCGTCCCTAAATTTATTTCACTTTCTTTCATATGGAAATCACCACACTTTAAAATCTGTGTCTATCACTGAACAACTATTGAAGAATGACCCCAAATCCGCGTCTAAGCGCCGACAATATGCTTGTCTGTGGCCAATCACTGCCTAGGTTTATTTGAAATTCAAATTTCCTACCCTAAAGTCATTTCAGTCATGCTTCAGTCAAGTATGGATGGTTATCTGTTAGTCTGTCCGTCTCTACTTGTGTTTCTACAAAAATGTACTTGATTTTAGAACCAACCTTTCTCTCCCCTCCAAATTTTTGTCGTTAAAAGTTATATTTAGACACAGCTACCACCCAAAACCCCTCTCTTCCATACTACGTAGATTTGAACACCTGCGTCTCGAGGTCGTGTTTTTTTTGTGCAATTAGCGACACTTTTAGATTCAATACATTCTGTCGATGATGTGAACAACACTGTCTTTTGTCATTATCTTCAATATTATCTATCCGTCTGTAAAATTAAGACCATATTAGTTCACTGCTCAGAATGGGCCATCCGGCCAGCTAATTTTTATATTCCTAACATTAATATTAAGAAAAAAGTACTTTTTTTAAATTTTGTAATATTCCAAACATCTGCGTTTTAGCCGCTGAATTCAAATCAAGGGCTTGGTATTGCAAAAGCGTCCAATAAATGACTGTGGCGTATTATATCTAAGGTCCCTTCTGTCGAGTTGCTTACTTTTATGTCAACTTGGGAAACGTGACTTTTCTCCGTTTCCCCCCCAATTGCGTCTCCTTAGCCTTTCTAGTCTCACGCAATCTTTCCAGTCATATTTTTTTCCTTTTTTTTGATCCGCCGTTCCCCTCCTGTCTAGCAAGTCAATTATTATGGAGGATGATGACCCGCGGTCTAGGCGATCATGTACTATTCGCAGCCTACGCATTATGTTTTTTATCCTTAAATGTTATCTTTGGAGGTATTTTACCGTTGTATCTCTGTCAATTTCACTACACATCTCCCCACTTGAAAACATGCCTATGGCAAGTTTCAAAACCAGCGATACACATAGGTAAAAATTACTCCTCACGTCTGCCACTACTCTAATTTTGATCACAGGGGTGCCGACTGAGGAAATCTGCACCGACATTCAATTTGCCTGGGATATATTGGATACTAAACTGATAAGGTTGAAGCAACAAAGACCACCTCAGCAATCTTGCGTTTTCATGCTTAGCCTGAGACAAGAACACGAGAGGCTGATGGTCCGTCTCCACCACAAAAGTCCTACCATACAGATAGATTTGAAACTTCTTTATTGCCCAGATTAATGCTAAACATTCTTTTTCGCTTGTGGAGTATCCTTGTTCCGCCTTATTCAATTTGCGGCTTGCATAAGCGACTGGTTTAAGTTCCCCATCAGGTGAAGATGATCTTTGCAACAAAGCCCCTCCGAGTCCTACATTACTTGCATCGGTTCTTAAGACAAAGTCCTGTGTCAAATCAGGCAGTTTGAGAATAGGCTTGCTAGTGAGTTTTTCCTTTAACTCTTGGAACGCTAGTTCACATTGTGCAGTCCAAATAATTTTATCTGGAAGTCCCTTGCGAGTCAGATCAGTCAGAGGAGCACATATAGCGTTAAAATTTTTGATGTATTTCTGATAAAATCCGCATAACGACACGAATGATCGCACGTCTTTTTTTTTGTTTGTGGCCTAGGTGCTCTCTGCAGTTTTTTCCAAGTTCTTAGGATCAGGGGTCATATTACCCTGATATACAGTGTGTCCCAAGAATTCCAACTCTTGGCATCCAATACAACATTTTGTTGGCCTAGCAGTTAAATTCGCCTCCCGAAGTCTATCAAACAACATCTCCAGAGCTTCAATGTGTTCTTCAAATGTCTCTGTGGCGACGAGAATATCATCCATGAAATTCGTGATACATGGGTTATTCAGGGGATCCAACGATTTGCGCATCATCCTTGAAAACACACTCGGAGCATTTTTCAGTCCGAATGGTAGCATATTGAATTCATAATGTCCATCCGAAGTGCTAAAAGCCAAATAAGGTCTCACTTCAGGCTTCACTGGGATCTGGTAATAGCCTTTACTAAGATCCACCTTTGAAAAGTATTTTGCCTTGTTCAGTCTGGCAAATAACTGTTTTGTGTCTGGTAATGGATCCACTTGTCCTTCTGTGACAGCATTCAGTTTCCTGTAATCTATGCACAGACTGTGTTCCCCAGACGGTTTTCTCAACAAAACGACACTAGAACTAAAAGATGATTCACTGTGCGAAATAATCCCCTCCTTCAACAAATACTCTATTTCTTCCTTCAATGCCTTCTCCTTCGCGAACGGAATAGAATAGGCTCTCATACAGATTGGGTTTGAGTCTACCAGTTTCATGTCATACTGTAGCAAATTTGTATGGCCTGGTTTATCTGTTAATACATCTGTATGTTCCTCCAGAACTTGTTGAACTCTCTCCCTCTGGTTTTTAGTCAGGTGCTTACTGACTTTTACCTGTGCTGCTGTTTCACAAGGATGTAATGGGTATTCATGTGAGGTGAGTGGTTCTTTTTGCATCTGGGTTGCAATAGCCAAGGTCAATAAGGGGGTGCTTTCCTGGAGTGGTCTGTCCAGATACTTCTTTAACAGGTTTACATGATAAACTTTTTTCCTTCCCCTTTTTGTCAATTTTATAGTTTGTTCTAGACACCTTCTCTAGAACCGTATATGGACCTTGCCAACCAATTTGTAATTTATTCTGGCTTCCGGGTAGTAGAAGCAGCACCTTCTCTCCGACTGCCAGTTCCCTGTCCTTTGCCTTCCTATTAAAATATGCTGCATGTTTCTTCCTGGCTTGTTTCAAATTATCATTTGCCAGTTTCCATCCAGCTTTCAAACGAGTGGTCAGTTCGTTCACGTATTGATACGATGAGGTAACAGTCTCTTCCGCCTTCTCATCTGTCCAGGTCCTTAATAAAGTTACATCTGGATCTTTAATTTATCATACTCATTTTTCATGGAACCCGTCTGGTCCCGTCCCTTAGAAGCTTTATAATGAGGACTTTTATTCCTAGAATCATCACTCACAAATCGACCACTACCAATTTTTTTCTGGGGTTTGTCTCCCCACTTTAGATTGCTTATGAGAGATCTTCGCTCTCTTGTCTGTTCTTCCAGTTTATATAAGTCTGACCGAGGGATTGTCATCTTATCCTGGGTAAAATTTCTTCTTTGTACTCTTCGCATAGTGGCCATGTTAATCCATTCAAGTGAAGACTGGGTGTGAAAAGGGGGCTCCCATTCCACTTTGTCTACCCGAGTATAATTAGTTTTCCTTTCAGGCCTAAAGTTGCCCCGTGGCGTTTCTAGGTCCTGCACATATTTTCCCTTTGTGGGTGTTCCCTCATGAAATACGCCACATGCTTCTACAAAGTTTTCAACATCGACATTTACGTCGGGCCAATAGTATTTTCGAGCAATCTTTTGGCAGATGGTACCGACTTTCTCATGGTCACCATCTTTTCCAACATGTAAGTTCCTTATTAAGTTTGCCCTATATATCTTGGGAAGAACTAACTGTCCGTGACCAGTGGATCTAGTTCCTGTCTTCCTGTATAATAATCTGTTCTTCATGAAATATTCCCCCTTGCTCGGAGGTGTGTGGCATTTGGGCAATTTTTTAAAACAGGGCTTGAGTGTCCTATCCTCAGCCTGCGCCTTCCTCATCTCCTCTGGATGAGCATTTATAGGTTCACCTTCTTCCTCCTTCTTCTGTGACCTGGTCTGCACTGTCGCCATGATCACAGGTTTCTCGGGATTCCCCAAGAAGACGTATCTACACCCCAATATCAGAGGGTAGATTGGTTCATCTATCACTGCTGCTCTGATTTCTCCTTCCACATAGCGAGTTTTCACCTTTATCCTTGCGATGGGAAGTGTCATGAGTGGTATGTCCTTAGTCGCCCCTTGTATTTCCACTGTTTCTGTGGTATACTGACTTGGGTCCACTAGGCTAGACTTCACAACTGAATCATAATCCAAACCTGTATCATAAAGGCACCTTATGGTGACCCCATTACAAATAACATCCTCACAAACTGGGGGGTGATAAGGTTCCTGTTGTCCCTTAGGATTAACCTTTAATCTTTGCATCCCCGACTTCATTGCAGCAATGTTTGAAGGTTTCCTTCTACAAAATTCGGTGTTATGGTTATCCTTCTTGCACCATTTACACCATCTTTTTCCTTGGTTCAACGGTTTTCTTTCATTGAACTTTTGGTCATTGAACTGTGAGTTTCTGTCGCGATAGTCATCTCTTGGCCGCTCAAAGTTTGTCCTACCTTTATTTCCCTGCTCTCTATTATCAAATTTATTAAATTGCTGTGGAGCTTTAAAATTGTCTATGTGCTTCTTTTTAGCACCACTTACCTCTGCCTGAGCTGCCTGATACCTCTCAGCAACATTTAAAATTTCCCCCAACTTCTCTGCACCTTGTTCCATGAGAAATTTTCTCATGTCTGGAGCCATGGACTCTCTCAATTGCTCAATCATGATCATTTCTTTAAGGTCTTGGGTCTTCTCCAGAGCCGTCCATTTCTCCAAATAGGTTTCTAGTCTGGCAGAGAATTGGTGGTATGTCTCCCCAGACAACAGTTTGGCATTTCTAAATTTCTTACGATAAAATTCACCATTCTTCTCGTACCTTAATAACAAAGCCTGCTTTAACATGTCATAATTGTCTTGGTCTTCCCTGTTCATTTTAGCAAATACTTCATAAGAAGTACCCCTCAATCCCTGTGATAGCTTTAAACTCCACCTCTCTCTCTCTAACCCATATGTAGTAGCTAATAACTCAAAACGTCCTAGGTACCCCTCTATGTCATCGTCTTTTTCAACAAAATGGTCTAAATGAAACCCCATAGCTGAGTTTGAGGCTCCCAGACGGGGCGTAGCATCTGAGGCAAAAGGGCTGGCACCATTTTCAGGAGCCTGGCCTTGTAATTCCAGCTCCCTTAGTCGTAATTCGTGCTCCCTCTGCAACCTTCTATCTTCTGCCTCCCTTTCGGCAGTCAACCTTTTTTCTTCTGCCTCCCTTTCGGCCTTTTTATCTTCTGCCTCCCTTTCGGCCTTTTTATCTTCTGCCTCCCTTTGCTGTCGTTTTTCTTCTGCCTCAATCTGCAGCCTCTTAGTCTCAGCCTCTAACTTCTTCTCTTCAACCAACCTGTCAGACTCCAATTTTCTTTCAGCCTCTTTTTTCTAATCTCCTTTCTTCCCGTTCAATATATTTATCACATTCAGCCGTTACGTATTGAATTAAAATTTGACCATCCATTCCCATCTCCTTCGCGGTGAGCACAGCAGCTGATCTAAATTTTGCCAGCTCCGCCATACTTTTTAGACAATATAATAATATACAAGCTAAATCTCTAACCAGTAAATACACTAAGTACTTCTTATGACTATAGTCTAACTAATTCTAACTAACCAGTTAACTAATTAATTATTACTGGCTGTGAAGATTCACCAACTTTTATCTGCAGGGACACTTTTAATGTTAAAGGGAATTTTACAATTTATTTCCCTACTTTTATTTCTCCCACCAGGAGATCCTAATATTACTGTTGGGCTAATTATCCCTGGACAAGACCCCAATATATGTAGTGGTGTTGATGGTATTGTATGATGGTGATATTACTAAATGTAATTGTATGAGGCCAGCTGTGAAGGCTCCTGAGATAAAATGTAGTTGAGAATTGTCAGAAGGCCTTTCTTGCTACCACTACGACCTCACACTTAATTTTTTTTTTAATGAATGTGGCTACGTAAAGTGTCTAGGGTTATGATATGTAGTGTGGTGTAATAGGTTATAGATATACCCACAGATATTTAACAAGACTAATAATATTAATAAATGTTAAAATACACTGAACTAACTCACGTGTGTAAAATTTTTTGATAGAATTACATTTATTTTGTTCTGGATCAATTTTTTTAGGTTGACCAGAACTTAAAAGGATTTAGAGATTATGAAAGAAATGCATGGAATATTATATCATAAATGCAATAGTGTACATATATATGTACTATACTAGTTAGTTTTATTAAAATGTTCTAGTAGTCATCTACTTGGGAGGATAGTTAATGTTTGTGCTTTTGGGGTGGCCTCATCACACCTGTCTATATTGACTACACAGTGTCCAGAAAATGGTGGGAATTTTTATGAGGGTATTAGTATCTACACAGCGTTGGTGAATGTCCAGCAGACCAGAGGCTCACTCATCTTGTAGTTGTAGCTCTGGTGCTGAAATCAGGTGGTCCCACCTCTCCGTGCTGGCGGGCAATAATGGTGGTCTCTGTCACAAGTACTGCACAGATACACTCGAGTAAAGTCACCAACTGAATAGACACTGCTTTGTTGACAACAGAAACTCACAGCTCTGCAATCAAAGTATGGGCCATGTGTCAAAATCTATTCTCTACCCACGTCTGGACACAACACTGACACAACAACCACATCATACAGACAGGTCAGATCTCTCTGACCAAACAGCACATTTACCATGGTGGTTTTACATCAGATAGATCCTCCCAGACTATAGATTCTGAAAAATATTTATTAGTTTTCTGCCCTAAAAGAGGATAGGTAATATGTTTCATTATTCTCAACACTTGATCTGTCTTGCATAATCCTTGCTGGAGTTTATGTACATTGTTGGTCCCTAGACCCTGACTAGGGCGGGGGGTCTAGAGCAAATCCCTACTTGTTTGTAAGGCTAGATTTCGATATGGCAGTATCAAATCACTCGAACATGAAACAATAGTCAAAATATACAAAGAAATAATTTCAATCTTACCAGATTATGAATAAATAACACAGAATTGCTAGCAAAACTCAGCTGAGCTGCTGGCTATAGTATGGCGTCCCTAAATTTATTTCACTTTCTTTCATATGGAAATCACCACACTTTAAAATCTGTGTCTATCACTGAACAACTATTGAAGAATGACCCCAAATCCGCGTCTAAGCGCCGACAATATGCTTGTCTGTGGCCAATCACTGCCTAGGTTTATTTGAAATTCAAATTTCCTACCCTAAAGTCATTTCAGTCATGCTTCAGTCAAGTATGGATGGTTATCTGTTAGTCTGTCCGTCTCTACTTGTGTTTCTACAAAAATGTACTTGATTTTAGAACCAACCTTTCTCTCCCCTCCAAATTTTTGTCGTTAAAAGTTATATTTAGACACAGCTACCACCCAAAACCCCTCTCTTCCATACTACGTAGATTTGAACACCTGCGTCTCGAGGTCGTGTTTTTTTGTGCAATTAGCGACACTTTTAGATTCAATACATTCTGTCGATGATGTGAACAACACTGTCTTTTGTCATTATCTTCAATATTATCTATCCGTCTGTAAAATTAAGACCATATTAGTTCACTGCTCAGAATGGGCCATCCGGCCAGCTAATTTTTATATTCCTAACATTAATATTAAGAAAAAAGTACTTTTTAAATTTTGTAATATTCCAAACATCTGCGTTTTAGCCGCTGAATTCAAATCAAGGGCTTGGTATTGCAAAAGCGTCCAATAAATGACTGTGGCGTATTATATCTAAGGTCCCTTCTGTCGAGTTGCTTACTGTTATGTCAACTTGGGAAACGTGACTTTTCTCCGTTTCCCCCCCAATTGCGTCTCCTTAGCCTTTCTAGTCTCACGCAATCTTTCCAGTCATATTTTTTTTCCTTTTTTGATCCGCCGTTCCCCTCCTGTCTAGCAAGTCAATTATTATGGAGGATGATGACCCGCGGTCTAGGCGATCATGTACTATTCGCAGCCTACGCATTATGTTTTTATCCTTAAATGTTATCTTTGGAGGTATTTTACCGTTGTATCTCTGTCAATTTCACTACATCCCCAGAGCAGTCCATCTCTCCAAATAGGTTTCCAGTCTGGCAGAGAATTGGTGGTATGTCTCCCCAGACAACAGCTTGGCATTTCTAAACTTCTTACGATAAAATTCACCATTCTTTTCATACCTCAATAACAAAGCCTGCTTTAGCATGTCATAATTTTCCTGATCATCTCTGTTCATTTTGGCAAAAACTTCATAAGCTGCCCCACGAAGCCCTTGTGATAACTTTAAGCTCCACCTTTCTCTCTCTAACCCATACGTGGTAGCTAATAGTTCATATCTATTTAGATAGCTCTCGATATCATCGTCTTTCTCAACAAAATGATCTAAATGAAAGTTCATAGCTGAGGTTGAGGTTCCCTGACTAACAGTAGCATCGGAGGCAAAGGGACTGGCACCATTTTCAGGAACATGGCCTTGTAATTCCAGCTCCCTTAGTCGTAATTCGTGTTCCCTTTGTAATCTCTTCTCCTCCTTTTCTGCTTCCCTCTCTGCAGTCAATCTTCTTTCCTCGGCTTCCCTTTCTGCAGCTAATCTTTTGTCTTCTCTTTCTGCCTCCAATTGGACCTTCTTAGCCTCAGCCTCCAATGCTCTAGCCTCTTTGTCAGCCTCAATCTGCAACCTCTTAGCTTCAGCCTCAATCTGCAACCTCTTAGCTTTAGCCTCAATCTGCAACCTCTTAGTCTCAGCCTCAGCCTCAAATTGTAACTTCTTAATTTCCTTTTCAGCCTCTAACTTTCTTTCAGCCTCTTTTTCTAATCTTCTTTCTTCGCGTTCAATAAATTTGTCACATTCAGTAGTGACATAAGTAATCATAACTTGCCCGTCCAATCCTAACTCTTTTGCAGTCTGCACAGCAGCAGATCGAAATTTGGCCAGGTCCGCCATTTTCTAACAGGTAAATATTTAAAATGTCTAACTAAACAATTCAATCTGTAACTACTTATCCAAGGACACCACAGGCACTGAGAGCTCAACGTTATTTATTTTTACCCAAGGATACCTTTTAATTCTTATTATTCCCAATATATATAATAGGAGAAAGTTCAATATCCCGGGAGCGAGACCCCAATATAGGTGGTAAAGTGGGAGGGGATAAGTCTTTATAGGGGACTTAGTGTACTGACTGAGATCAGCTGTGAAGGTATCTGTATGTGGAGTGTTTTACAGATAACCTTACTTGCTGCCACATTTATACCTCAGTCAGGGTTATTCTGGAATATTGTGATGACTACGTTAAATGTCTAGGGTTATGTAAAAGATGAAGTGTAAGTCACAACAACAACAGACAGATAAACAATTTAATTTATTCCACCACACTGGACTACACTGTGACACTCACACACATTTAACAATCTATAAGACTAACTGAAATGAGTCACTAGTACAGTTTCAAATATATATGTATTAATTACTTTCACTAATGGATATCCTGATTCAACTACACAGGGAACCAGGAATCAAATGTAATCACAATTATATGTACATAATTTATAAATATGAACCTTGTATTGACATATTTTATTAGTATTCTCTTATGTATGTCAGTTGTGTAGTAGTACTATGAGGTAATACTGGTTTTGTTTTCAAGCTATGTTGTTCTTTGTCATCAAGACTTCAAGCGTTTGCTTATCTTGGAAATAGTGTGGGGGAAAAGTTCACAGTCCTATCAATTTAAACAATGGAATTGTCCCTCGGTTTTATTATAAGGTCAGTTTTTGAGGGGGACACATAATGCTGAGCTCTTCTGGCCACATAAGCTTAACTTTCGTGATGACGGCAGGAAAAGACTCCTCTGCTCGATAGCCTCCCTGTGTTCTGGAGACACCTCACTGGTTGCTCTCTGGACCCAAGAGTATGCTGTCAGCCTCTAGATTCAGTAAAGCTCAGACCAGGTGCTGCTCAATAACTTTAGGACCACGGTCCCTGAAACAAGAAGGATGTACCTCATACTGTAGAACTAATTTATAATATATTTCCTCACGGAACACAACACATCACAAACACTGAGTTCAGAGCATTAGGCCAACTGTAGCTTCATCTGAAATATTTTAACCAGTATCACTCTCCCTAAAGGTTAATACGCCTCTGCAATTCCAGCAGTTTTTCCTTCTAGTCAATAAGCTAGGTGTTATTGTGTTATTTGGCGATCCCATGCAGATATACTTTTCTCCGACAAGTTTTATTCAGGGTGGAGCAATATCTGGCTTTGCCTCATGTTTGCTACTGAACCACACACATATACAGACATACATTATCAAGTTACATGCAATTTTCATCAAAAGATATCAAAGAGGTCAACCTTACCACAATTCATGGAAATAAAACACAGATACGTTGACTAGCAATGAATTTTTGCACACATAATGGCACAAACTCCGATCTGCCTCTGTCCCAGGCTTTTATTTAGCAAATATGAGCTGGCTTTCAACGCACTGCTTATGGGTAAGCTTATTTTAAAAAGTGGTACTGACCTGACGCTCCTAATTGACTATATCAGCGGGTCTAACCAATCGGACCATGTTTTCAGAAGTGTTTGAAAAAATTTTAACTTTCCTACGTTTCCCCTGACAACCAAAGGTATTATTTGCAGTCCAACTAATCATGTTTAGCCTTACATATACTTCGCTCCAATCAAATAGGAGGTAACACGTTGACCCACTTCCTGTACCATGGTGGGTTCAAAACATGCCACTGTGCAAATCTAACTTGGTGTTGTCTGACACCCTCACTATTTTATTTTGGCTATAATTTGTTAATTCCTAGGCTATTTGCGTAACATTTAACATATTCTTTGTCAGCAAACCCTAAGGAACCCAAATATGTAAATTTAATGGGGCTAAGTGGCTGCGTTCAAAATATGTATTTTCTTCTACCTCCTGTTCACTTCGATACGAGGTGGTGTCTGGGTACTGTCAGGTTTTCAAACGTAAACCAGTATACTGTCATATTTCCCAATAAGCGTTTTGTAAGTTTTTAAACCTAACTCTCGTCTGGGTAGTGTTTTTTATCACTGTCCATCTAGAAAAAAAAGTATTGCTTCTAGCCTTACGCTTGGGGTGGGTGGCATATCGCGCGACGCGTGTTTAGTGTTGAATGCGTTCCTGCATTTCAGCCCTCCCTTCTCTCAATCCTAATTCCATCTGTCTTTTTATCACGCAGTGTATAAAATAAAATGAATGGAATTTTAATCTAGGTCATCTAGAAATACAGTACACGTTTTATTGCCGAGAGCGTGTAGTGACGTAGTAGGCTTTTACTATCAACGTGAAACGTTACAATTTGCAGACGAAGTAGAAAACAAGGGGATTTTTGTACGCCATTGTGACAGCACTGTACTTTTACCATTTCTCTTTTCTTTTATAGAATTTATTTGTTAGGCTTTACATTTACCTTTTTAATTATGTTCTAATTTATATAGGGGTATCTAGAATTTCATGACACTGACAAAACTCCTTCCAGTTAGTTTCTTTGGCTTTGAATATTATTCTGTTAGATTCATTCCTAATAAGTTTATACTTATCATAGTTTTCTTCTGTTCTGTTATTTCTATATTTTTGTAAGGCCCTTTTTCTTCTCTCATGAATTTCTGCACAGCTTTTATTCCACCAGGCAACTGGTTCTTTATTCCATTGAGTTTCTCTTTTCTTATTAATGTTATTTATTGGTTTTAGGTGTTGTGGCATATTTTTATTTGGTATATACTTTATTGCTATTTTCAGAATTTCATTGGTCAGTGTTTCTGCCCACAAGTCAGTATCATCTGATTCCATGTCTTTATATTCCATCACCTCCAGCTCTGATTGGAAAGCTTCCCAGTTTGCTTTTTTATAGTTGAAGGTAGGTTTCTCTGGTTCTGGGTTTGGAATGACATTTTCATGCATGGTTATTACAATGGGCAGATGATCTGAGTTTGTGTCTTGTAACACTTCCCAATTTACATTCGCTAGGTTGTTAGTTGCTATACTTATGTCTATTGCTGAGTCTGCCCTATTAGCTTGTGGATTAATTCTTGTTGCAGATCCATCATTTAGTATTAGTAGTTCATTGTTTTCTATGAAGTCAAGTAGGCATTTTCCTGCATTATTTGCATGTTGTCCACCCCAAGCACAATGATGGGAATTAAAATCGCCTACTACGATTGTTTTGGGGCCTAGTCTGGTGCTTATGGCTAGTATTTCTTCATCTTTAATTGTGCCATCTTTAGCATATACATTTAGAACTGTTAGATTGTTTGGTTCAGTTGTTATAGTAACCTGGATACCTTCTATATTGGTTGTATTAAATACTTCCCAGTCTATGATTTTAAATTTTTCGCTAACTAATACTGCGACACCTCCTCCTCTACCTTCTTTCCTATCGTGTCTAAGTATCTTAAAGCCCTTACAACTATATGTATTATTTGGGTTTAAATGGGTCTCTTGAAGAGCATATATATCAGTATTTCCTCCAGTCTTTGATAGTAGGGGTGCAAAATTTTTTTTAATACCCCTACAATTCCACTGGATAATTCTAAATCTTTCTAAATTGAATTTTAACATCATCTAGTATACCTTTTATTTTGGTTAACTATCAATTTGCTCTTATTCTGTATTCCCTGCACTCGTGGACCCAGTATCAATCAAGTTCTCTAGAAAAACCCTATTAAAACTTATCATTGTATCCGTAACTTTTTCCACTATGTATGGTAAAAGTGCCTCAACGTGTCCTTTGATAGTTTCTTCTAGGTTGACCACTTTCCTATTTTCATCCACTGCTACATTCCCTTCTCTTCCTATGTTAATCTCCTGCCTTTCACTTTCCATTCTTTTTAGTATTATTTCACTTTCTTCTTTTAGTTCGGACAGTTTGACTAGTATTATTTCATTTTCTTCTTTCAGTACAGTCAGTTTAGCTATGTCCTGGGAAATTTGGTGCTGTATGGCTTTCACTTCTTGAGGCACTGCCTCTGCACTTTTCAGTGAATTCACATTTTCCAGTGTTGTAGCTGAACTGTCTGGCTGGCTGTTTTCTTTTGTTTTGTTAGTTATTTTCTGCTCTTTTGACTGCTGCGTTTTAATAGTTTTGATTTCTTCTTTAAGAGACTTGATTTCTTCTGTAACTTTACTGTTTGTGTTTTTTGTGTTTTCTTTTATTTCTTTCATTACTGTTTTAAATGGTGTTTTTGTTAAAATGGAATCTTTTAGTGCTTGTTTTGTTTGCTGGTACACTGGACAGCCCTGATACCTGGCACTGTGGTTCCCTTTACAATTGTTACATTTTCTGTTTCCATTCGCCTTTTTGTAGTCGGTATCTGCCTTTGCCTTTTCACACTGTGTAGAGGGGTGATTACTGGAGCAGTACCTACAAACTGTTTTCCCCTTACAATTGTTCCTTCCGTGGCCGAATTTCAGACAGTTGGAGCATTGCAGCACAGGGGGAATGTAAGTTTCGGTGTGCTTCTTGGTTTTCCCAAACAGTAGCGTTTTAGGGGTTTCCCTCCCTTCTGCCGCTATTATAACCACTGGGGTTACAATACTCCCTTTCACCATTACTCTGTCAACGTGTATCAGCTTTATGTCTGGGTTATGTTTTGCAAGGATGTTCATAACTTCCTCGCTTGAAAGGTTAGTGTTTATCCCTTTTAACACACATCTACTGGTCTCTTTTGCTATCTCTATTTTTACTTTTATGTCGTGTGCAAGAGTCACTTCTTTTGCTTCTACTTTGAGTTCCTCTAACATCTCTTTTATTTTGTCATTCTGATTTGGGGTAATTATTATGCCAAAATGGGTTTTGGAAATTTTGGCTATCGCCTTTTTGCCTAACACAGGATCAAGGATGTTTATAATTTTGTCGTCATCTAATGCCTTGATCTTGACAGCCTCACCAGCTACTTGCGTTATTTTTAAACGACATATGTTTACTACATCTTTATTTTGGGATTTGCCTGGGTTGCTAGATGTCTTGAGTCTTTTTTGGTACTTTAATTGTTTTTTTTTTGGGGTTATTATTTTCTTCTAGTTTATCATGTCTGGTGTCCCTACCTTGGTTTTTAACTGCTTCTGCCCACGTTTTGCCTTCCTTTGTTGTTGTTACTTCTGAGTCTCCTTTCAGTTTTTCCCCTATTGTCTCTACCCTGCCCGTTATTTCTGTGTCTCTGACTTCAGGGTTCGTGGTCCTGTTTTTTTCTGTCCGTTTTGATGTTTTGTCATTTTCAGATTTCTTGGCCCAAGCTTTTCCTTCCCCGGACTGTGCTCTGGTTATTGTTGGCATTTTTCTGCTTTTTAATTTGCAACTACTCTTTTATTTTGATGGTTGAATATTATTTTGTAATCTAAGGTTTTTGGGGTTTTTTTATTTTATTTTTTTTTATTCCTCACTACACTTCCTAAATTATACATATATTTATAGCACTAGTTAAATAGTCCCTTAATACTTGATATTATTTGCAATAATCTATTACTTACTACAAACTTCAAAGGAATTCACCACTTAAGTTATGTATATCAAGATGGCTGCCCAGTCTCATACAAGCAATTGCCACGTGGCGCTATTTAATTTCTATTATTATAATTCCTAAGTTATATTAATACTTCTAGCTACCAACTATCTAAAACTAACTGCACTAAGCAAATACTGAAGATAGATTTTAAACAAAAAAAAATATCAACTTATCTGAGAACTTGGGTAGTTCGAAGGATGTCTTCACTAAAAAGGACGTATCAGGCTTGTGTAGTTTGGAGGTTAGCAAAAAAGCGTGTTACCCCTGTAGTAAACGGAAGTCGAATGTCGAATGACTTGAATGTTTGTAACAACGCCTGTTGGTCACATATCGTTTCTTGCAGATCTAGTCGATCGAAAGCAGCAGATTCTGGATCACTTGTTTGTGGAAGACCACACTCTTGAAAGGTTTTTTTCTAAGAAAGTCTGTATATTTTTAGTTCAATTAAAGCAGAATTGTATATTTTATCGCTGTATGGCAAGTTTTCTATAGACTGTTCATGGCGAATTCGGTGTAAAATATCTTTTTTCATACTGTCTCTGTGTGAAAGCAACAGAGAAAATGGATCAGATACGTGGTCGTCGTCCATCACAGCCTCGATTAATATATTTATGTTCACTCCTGATTTATAAATCCTAGGTTTATAGTGTAAAGGGCTTTTTATTAGGAAATGCTCTTGCCATGGATGTAAGTTGTTTTCGTACATCTCTAAGGTTTACGACGACATTCGATAGCAAACTGAACGTTATAAATTTCGCGGAAAATTAAAACATAAAAAAATGATTATTGTGAGTTATCTATTGATCTGGGATGCATGCACTCGAGGACTTTTTTAGAACTATTAAACCCTAAGAGTCTCTCTTACATGGTTTCGATATATCTCTTATAGTTTAGTCGTCGTATCAAATTGAATGTGCCACTCGCACGATTTTTTTTCAGACTTGCACAATATGTCTTCACTGTTCAGCCTCCTGTTGTCGTACCGTGATGATAGATTAAAACCTTCCAAGAGAAATGAAATGTTCAATACGCTGGAGAAAACCGCATCAAAATCGGTTCAGCCGTTCTCGAGTTTTAAGGTAACAGACAGACATACGCTGCGTATTATACGAGGTAGCTTCAAAAAGTTCCCCTAATTTGTGTATTGTATAGAAATAAGTAACAATACAATTATTTACACTACATTTCTTTCAAAATAATTTCGTTCGGCAACTACACACTGTTGCCAAAGTCCATACATTCCTGGAACCCATTCTTTGACACCTCTCTCAGCTGCTTTGTCGCAATGGTGATACCTCAGCATCCACGAATCTCTGCCTTTCAGTGCCGATTTTAGGCGAGGGAACAAGACAAATTCAGGCGGTGCCAGATCGGGAGAATATGGAGGATGTTCCAGGGCAGTCACATTGTGCGTTGCGAGGTACTGCTTCAACAGTAGAGATCTATGTGCTGGCGCATTGTCATGCAGCGGAACCCAACTGTTTGTTCTCCATATTTCTTGCGTTCCTTCTGATCGCATCTCTTAGACGACGGAGGATATCAACTTACAATTCCTTGTTAACCGTTCGGCTTTCAGGAATGAATTCATGGTAGACAATACCCTGGGAAAAAAGAAAAACTTCCAACCTAACTTTTCCTTTGCTCTTGTCGAAACGAAAGTTCTGTGTCCACGGTGATGAGGGTGATTTTCATTCAGAGAACTGGCGTTTTGTCTGAGGATCGTACAAAAAACACCTTGTCTCATCTCCTGTGAATATGTTGTTGTGAAAATTGCGATCGTGATCTGAGGGTGACTTCTCAAGCAAAACACACAATTTGACATTTGTACGTGGTTCAATCAAGGACATTTTCAATTCCGACCATGCTACGTGCACACCACACAAACAAACTTCTGTAACTTCTGTTTGAGAGTACACATGAAGGTTACATCAGCCATGTCAATTCCTCAAGGTCACTACCAACTTATACAACTACTGTATAATCAAACATGAGTCGACTATTCTGGGAACTTGTTGAAGCTACCTCATATATGTAAAGATATAGTGTTACAAAACATAGTGTTACGTATTTCATTAATTGTAGTATTTGTTATGTATTTAGATTTGTTCTTGTGTATATACTAATTTAATGTTCAAATAAGGAATTAGATTTCATTTTTAAAGTAGTAAATATAATTGCTCTACAGTAAATCAATAATAATATGTTGCCAATAATCTTACTTTCACAGGACAATGTTCCGTCAGATCCGAAAAGTGCTCGTATTAATCTCAGGAACATTCTGTAGTTTAAACGTGGCAGACACAGTACGAGTCTACGGCAATCTATTTTCAGTACATCCCTGTTCCACATGAGTTCTTAGTGCGAGAGAACCTCTGGTAGTCAAACATTGCATCACTGTATGGATAGAGTCTTATGTCTGTCGAGGTCTAGCTTTCACTGTTATATTCTCTGATATTACTGTTAATTCGATCGTTCATGACATCAGACTTGACTCTCTCTTGGTTTCATACAAGCATTATAACTAGGTCACAAGGTATTTTATATTTGGGCATGCCTGAAACAAATAACAATGTAGAAATGAATGTTGAGAATACTATAAGACCACGTGACGACAGCCTCACGACAGTACAGAGACGAAGCTGACGTGTAAAATGGTCACATATCTATATAGGCTACCAATTATGTTTCTTCACAGCATAGTATTAAGTAATAGAAGACAGGTCAAATAGATAAAGAAATAAATCGACAAAAACGATTAATGGACATGTCTACTTGTGACGGAATTAAACAGACTAACACTCAAAATATAAAAGTAGCGACTAAAAAGCAGGCATTCATCGTCTGTGGTGATCAAGAGTTATGGGACATGTCAAGTCATGTCAAGTGTAATATTTGTTACATCAGTCACATGGTTCATTATTAAGAAAGATATAAAACACTTTCTCAATACACTTTATTAACTTGTTTTCCAATTTTCAATTTTCATCTTTCAATGTCTTGATATCCATGTTTATTATTTATGCTCTTATATCTTTTAAGTATATTTGTTCTTGTCTAACACAAATAAAATGGTTTCCCTGTTATATCAACACAAATGGTGACATGCAGGTTCTGTAAAAGTATTAACATACGTACACATTCACGATCACATCAGAACAGAAGGATTCTGCAAGCAGCCACTGAGTCTATTAGGACAGAGAGGCAAGACAGAATTACAAACCATGTTGAACTGAAGAACTACAAAAGCTTGATGATGAACTACACAACAGAGAGAGAAGAAACAACCGAAGAGAATCACAAACACTGGTCACGTGCGAAATCAAATTTCTTGACGCTTTGCACATTGATGTAAGGGTCAGTAACATTTTTTTTTTTCAAGGGACACAATGTAACTGAAAAAATAAATACAACATAATAAAAAAATTTACTTAGAAACATTAAACTTTTCACAATATCTTAATAAATAACATTAAACAAATATAAAGTATTATAAAATTATATTTTTTGTTAAATTTTGTAACATAATTATTTTTCAATTGTATTTTACTTTTATAAATTTTTAAATATTTTTACACATTAGACGTTCTAAAGTAGTGAATACTTATACGTTCTATCACTCTCAATGCTAGTTAGATCCGAAAATTTTTTTATTTGTGTTAGACAAGAACAAATATCCTGATATAACCAACAAATCCATGTACATGGTAGATGGTTGAAAGGGGCGTGCTACAAAATGAAGTAGCAAACACATTAATAAAAAAATATAAAAAAATGCTAGTTTAATTAAAAAAATGAAAGAGATTTAGTAGATTTGTGCATCAAAATGTATCGCTAGAGCTGACACCGTGCTCTTCATAATCATACTGTTTGAGAAAAGATTCATTCCAGACAAATATGATTATGACATGCGCTATTATTTATAACACATAACGTATTTGAGAAAAGATCCATTCCAGACAAATATGATCACGACATGCGCTATTATTTATAACACATAAAGAAGGAAAACCCGAGGCCTGTAAACAGTAAATTAATATTAGACAAACATAAAGGTATGCTTTTAGGAACTCGTAAGAAATAAAGAAGTAGAAGACTAGACAACAGAAAAACAACAGACGTGAGTGGCTTACCCAGGACCTTCCGTGCGACAACCCCGCCTAGCTAAGCAAGCGAATCACACTATCCTCTCTGTCATCTAGGCATCACCAAAAAATGATGCTTCGATGACTGGTCATTAGTGCGAACCACAAGACATAACACCAAAAGTTTACAATGGGCAGTCCAACCTATTAATGACACAATCACTTCTGTTGTTCCCCTATTATACAGTACAGGTCAGTCCACACAAGACAAAGACCTTAATACTGTGTCTAGTAAATGATTGTAGACTAAGAACAGTAAATATAGGACAGAGGGTAGGTTTTTGGTATTGTATAAACAACTCTGGAGATCATTCAAAATGAAGGGATGTAACTAGTTTTGGGCTGTACGCGCTCGGACTGCTGTCGATTAGATCCAGATATGTGATGGCCCAGGCAAAAACATATATGCGGGTAACCACCGACAAAAGCCCTACACCCCCCCTCCCCCCGCCCCCCCCCACCTTTCCACTTGAGAGGGGTATTTCGTGGATGGCACAGGCAGACGCGACGGTTGGTCAGGTGACCAGGGTTGAAAATATATTCAAGGGGAAGAGTGCAGGCAGACGCCACGGTTGATCAGGTGACAAGGGTTGAAAATATATTCAAGGGGAAGAGTGGACCAAGTTACAGGAGTACTGGGTTAACTACCAGCAGGTCATCAATTGCCTTGGCAGAGAGTGCAGAGCTTGCGGCAATGGAAAAGCAGAGCTGGAGATTAATCAGCTGATAAGTAATCATGCCTGGGATGATGACTCCAATGTGTTCACTGATGAATATGTAATGCCAGGTGAGAAATCAGGATGGGACAAAACAGGGAAAAGACATACAAATACAACTTGACAAATAAAAAAGACTAAAAAATTCACCAAGAGGACAGTGTGAAATTATGTACATCTTTCCATATCCACATTTTTGTTTCCGAGCTACAACCTTTCCCACGTCTCCATTCACACTGTCTAAGTCACTGACTATTTCTTCAACAAATCTATCTGATCCACTAATAGAACTGCTAACTTCTGTAAGGAAGTGATGGCATCAGGCAGCAATTCAAAATTTGATATTATGTAGGAAAACTGACCAGCAACATTTGTTTTCGTGGGTTTAGGGAAAATGATTAAACAGCAAAAAGAAAACAGTAATGTAATTTGTATTAAAAAAAAAAAAAACTTTAATCAAACACTAAAAATGTCTTTTTTTGAAATGCCAAAAATACGCAAAACAGTGATTTAAAAAAAAAGTATAAATGAGCAAAGAATATCACAAATGGCTCCTAGAATACGTGCACAAAAACCGCGTTTTTACGAGCTGATTTCAGAGAGTACATTTTTAGACATGACTGCCTTTACTGATTTTGCATTAAATAATTTATTTATAATGATAACATGAAGTGTTATATATCTAAATATAGAGACATGAAACCCCTTTGACATGCACTTAACTGAATTATTCAATGATTGTAAACATGCATGCAACATATGCAGTAATGAATGCAGAAAAATTTAAAAAGATAACAAATTGAAAAATAAATTGTCCTTATCAATATGTATAATTAATTCTGGTAAACTTCTACCCCTAAACCTACTTTCATTTTCAAGTACATCCATTTTCACATAATGTAGGAAAGTTGGAGTTGTTTCTGAGCACAAATACAGTTTTTAGCACAATTTGAATTTTTTTTTGGGTATATTTAGATAAAGCGCACAAATATTTTAACCTTTATTCACAGACATGACTACCGTTACTGATTTTGCATTATATAATTTATTTATAATGATTGTAGTGATTTCTAAATACAATATCTAAATTAATATATAACAGTATGGGGCATAAAGGCAAAGATAAGAAAGTACAAAAGAATTTTTTGCTAGAACGGTTGGTGTCGCCTACGCCTTCAGATTATTATTTGCTAACGAATAGCCGAACAAAATGGTACCCAATTTTTCAAATTCGTCCTTGACATAAACACCCACTTTTCCTATTTCTAAAAAAATATTACCCTAACATGCATTGTGGAACGAGGAGGGGCAAGGATAGATGAAATGCTAATTCGTTTCGCATTGATTTAAAACTAAAAGCCAACTGTAGCACAGTGGCAAGCCTTGCCATAGGAGTTTCCCCAATACGATGAAAAAGTTAGAATTGTGGACACTACGGTCATGTAAACATGTTAAGCTCTTATTATGAATGACCTAAGCTCTCGTATTTCGCTTGATATTACATGGAAAAAGAGTGAACAAGAGGTAGTTTAAAAATAAACGACTAACAGAGAAAAAAGATAGAATTTTGAACCAACCCACATAGCCCCTTAAAAATCGTAGATTCGTGTACTTGAAGACTTGCTGACCAAGAATATGTTATTAGTTATCTAAATAGTCCCTTAACTAATCAAATAATGATAAAACCATACATAGAGATCAGAGATACTGTCAGGTCAAGTCATATTTGCTTAGATTGGATCGCATATTTTTGGGGAAAAAAGTAGATGACAGATAGGCTAGGATAGTACAGTGAATCCGATTGGGTGGCATTTGAAGTGAGACGAAATATTATTGGCTGACCTTTGAATAAACATAAATAGCCTAGTAACGTAGGAAAGGTTTGAATGATATTTTTTGAAAAGACTGTTTACCCTTGTAATATTAAGAGCGATTTGCCAACTGAATCGATATTGTCAGAATAAGCGTTAGGGGGGACGCTATTACTAGAAAAGTTTCACCAGTGATAGATGAGATCAGGCTGTGCTTTTAAATACAATTTCTGGGCAGCCTGGACAACAAAACAGATCGAAACTGTGTCAGTCATCGTCTCTGTGTATTTCATTGAACAAATTGTGAGGTCCTGGGTACTGACGTTAATGTGGTACCAAACGCTTGAAAACTGATTGATTCAGGACTCTGCCTGTTTACTGCGAGCCCATGCTAGTGGCCATTGCCTATCAAACAGGGAACAGATTGTCAAGCGAGCAGAGGAAAGGTTCAACCTATATTCTACTGCCAAGATAAGTTCTCGTTCGGCACCTGAGAGCTCAACTACAGAACTTTATAAGAAGAAATATAAAAAGTGACAGTGAATGAAATTGGGACAAATATTTAATAGAATTTCTTATAACACCAGCTATATTGGGTAGTTTGCTTCTGGGATTTTAAATTCTTAAAATATTATCAATTATATTAGGAATCTCAGAGAGTATAAAACTAAAAGCATTCCTTTTGGAGAAATTAAATAATAGTTGAGCTATCAGTGCCTGTGGTTGTTCTTGGTTATCATTAGAAATTATTAGCCATAATTAGAGATTTGTATAGTTGGAAATTTTAAAGGTTGCATAGTACAAATGGCTGATCTGGCAAAGTTTCGATCTGCTGCTGTGCTGACTGCTAAGGAAATGAACATGGAGGGTCAGGCTTTGATCCAATATGTAACTTCAGAATGTGACAAGTATATCGAAAGAGAAGAAAGGAAGTTAGCAGAAGAAAGAAAATTACAGTTACAAATTGAGGCTGACAAAGAACTTAAGAGGCTGCAGAGTGAGGCTGACAAAGGGGCTATGGCATTGGAGGCGGATAGGGTGGCTGAAATAAAGCGGCTCCAATTGGAAGAGAAGAAATTAGATGCAGAAAGAGAAGAAAAGAGATTGACTGCCGAAAGGGAGGCAGAAGAAAAAAGATTGGCAGCTGAAAGAGAGGAAAAGAGACAGGCTGTTGAAAGGGAAGCAGAAGAAAAAAGATTGGCTGCAGAAAGGGAAGATAGAAGATTGCAGAGGGAGCACGAGTTACGACTAAGGGAGTTGGAAATTCAAGGCCATGCTCCTGAAAATGGTGCCAGCCCCTTTGCCTCAGAAGCCACTGCTAGTCAGGGAGCCTCAACCTCAGCTATGGGTTTTCATGTAGATCATTTTGTTGAGAAAGAAGATGACATCAAAGGTACTTAAGTAGATTTGAACTTTTAGCTACTACATATGGGTTAGAGAGAGAGTGGTGGAGCCTCAAGTTATCCCAAGGGCTTAGAGGAACGGCTTATAAAGTTTTTGCAGAGATGACAGGACAATTATGACATGCTAAAGCAGGCTCTTTTATTAAGATACGAAAAGAACGGAGAATTTTATAGAAAAAAATTTAGAAATGCCAAACTACTGTCGGGTGAGACTTATCACCAGTTCTCTGCACGGTTAGAGACCTACTTGGAGAAATGGACTGCTCTGGGGAAAACCCAAGATCTTAAGGAGATGATCCTTATTGAGCAGCTAAGAGAGTCCATGGCTCCAGATCTGAGAAAGTTTCTCATGGAACAAGGTGCAGAGAGGCTGGGTGAGTTACTCAATGTCGCTGAAAGGTATCAGGCAGCCCAGGCAGAGGTAGTTGGTTATAAAAAGAAACAGGTAGACAATTTTAAAACTGTAATAAAATTGACCATAGAGACCAGAACAAAGGTAAGTGATGCGTGATGCCATATGATGATGGATGGCATCCGCATGTCTGGTTTTGTGTAGTGTGTAGATGTGTTCAGTCAAAACAATGTTCATGCAACAATAACAGGGCAATCCACATAGGACGTCAGTAAACTCACGACGTATAAAGTCAATGAGTCTTGAAACAGCCGTTGACGTTTTTCTTCATTATTTATTGTGGACGCCACAGTGACAAAATGGTTACGCAAATGTGTAGGCACATCAAACAGTCATTATCACAGCAACATTCAATACAGCAATAAACGGTAGACAGCATTACAATGATGAGTCAGATGCATGTTATATTTCAAAGTGCTGTAAATGTAGTCAGGTGAACAACTCCATCCTTTTCTATAACAGCCAGGAGATAACCAGATGTATGAGATCAGTTCACTCTCCTTAGTTTGACTTCAGCAAGACAGACACGTCTGCCGAAGTATAAATAATGTCCTCAAGAATATCCTCTAGATAATAAAGGTTTTCTAAACCTAGTTCATTTAACAAAGTAGCAAGTAATGGTCCTTGGTACATGCATCAACCGATGCAGTACAATGCAGCGACATGTGAGCTGGGAAAAAACATCTCGTGACGACGACTTTCGCAGACAGGCTATGAATCGAAATCGCTCACGACCCAAAATCGATAGAGTTAATGAAAGAGTCAATTTACCTTGCTTTCATGAAATACACAGAAATATCACGCCTCCCGACATGTGGGAAAACACTAGAGGTATTATCTCGACTAAACGAAATATCCATAAGAGGACTACACATCCCTGACAGAACAAAAAAAATAGCGGAGATCCCCTCTTCAACGAGGCATCTCTTTCGCCATTCCAAATCGCTCACTCCCACTAGTGGTGGGCGGAAACCGATCGACCAAACAACAAGACAAGGCATGCGCAGTCCAGCGCAAAAATGACCACAGCTCAAAAGTTAACTGCATTCGATACCAACGCGAGAAGACAAATGCTTACCGAGAAAAGTGACTATAAATTTCAAGCAGTTGTTGCCCTTGCGTTATAAAACAGATATTGAAATAAAACGATGTTGCGAGAATTTATCACGCAACATATCACCACCTCCTCCCGATAAAAAAAAATGTGGAACATATATTTTTTTTTTAAAATATCAAAGAGCATGCGATAAGCGGCTCAAAACGCACGAATTATGCGCTGATAATTAATTAAATTGCCTAACATGAGGCTAAATATAGAGTGTCTAGTGAGGATATACCTCAACAGAAAAATAAATATGTCTCAAAAAATATTCACATCGGGGAGGTGTCACCAACACACATCACGTTAGCATGTAAACACAATATACGTATGCAAGTTACTATAATCATCATTAAACAGCATACTCTAATATTGTCTTTAAAAATGGATGTACAAATCTGATAGGAAAATTTAAATAGTACATTCTTTGACATGTAATGACATAAGTACATAGTAAAGTTAAACTACATGACGATCCAGGACATATGCTCTGGTATTCCGAGGGTAAGTACACAATCTAGAACTCGTCATGCTTGATACTAGTAAGGTAAGTCCTCAGCTCAACAATGACATTCTGAGAAAGTGCAAGCAATATAATGCTAATTAATAACTAATATGCTTCATAAGGTACAATACATTATTAATAATTGTGGCTGTTTAGTAAACTAACGGCCCTTATATTAACTACTCAGTCCTCCTCTATCATCTTAAAAAACGAACAGAAGAAGATGACAACAAAGCACGATAGTGTGTACATATAAAGTGAGTACAGATGTGCTAATCTATTGTAGAAATATAGGTGTGTTATGACTCTGTAATATATGGAAATATAGGACAGAAGTATTAGTTGGAGTCATGTGGGCATCTAGACAAAATGTCAGCCATCACATTATCCGCACCACGGATAGCTCGTACCGTGAAGTGAAAAGGTTGAAGAGCTATAGCATATCGAGTGGATCTCGAACTCTTCAAATTCTTAGTCTGAATAGCTGTAAGAGCTTTCTGATCAGTCTCTAGAATGAAATGTGCGCCCAGGAGGAATCTTTGTAGCTTTAGAATTGACCAAACCATCGCTAACAACTCACGGTCTAAAACCGAGTAGTTCCTCTCTGCCGCATTTAGTTTTCTAGAAATGTACATAACAGGATGCAGAGTATTTGCATATTCTTGCATCAGTGCTGCTCCAATCCCAGTGGATGAAGCATCACTCCGAAGAACAAAAGTCCTATCAAGAGTAGGTAATCTTAAGATGGGAGGAGAAGAAAATATATTCTTGATTTGGTCTAGTGAAGATTGGCATTCTTCAGACCAACGGACCAGATTAGGCGAACCTTTCTTCAACATTGTTGATAGAGGTGCCATGATCGAAGATAAATTTGGAATAAATCTCCCATAAAATTGAATTAAACCTAAGAGACTCCTAACTTGTTTCTTCGTTTTAGGAACAGAGATTTCAGTATTTTGGAAGTATTGTGGTCTTCTGTCTTCAAGAGACCATGACCAACACGATGACCCAGGAAAGAGATTTCACCAAAACCAACAAAAGCTTTAGAAGGTTTTGCTGTCAAATTATTCTCACTTAGAGTGGACAGTAAGTCATAGATCTTCTGAACAAAGGCATCGTTTCAAGCGTTCGAACTTTGTGACCTGATTCAATTTGCGATAATCAACGCAAATTCGTATGTTCTTATCCTTCTTCCGGACAATAACCATGGAAGAAGAATATGGTGAAGTCGATGGTTCAATTATATCTAATTGAATCATTTCATCCAATTCCTTTTCCACTTGCGACTGAAAGTGTATAGGAATAGGATACGGCCTAACCCTAATTGGATTATTGTCGGTAAGAATTATGTCATGTTCTATGACATCTGTGTGTCCAGGAATGTCAGTGAGAACAACCTGAAATGTTGTAACATCGCCGACGAGACATGTCGATGTTCGTCACCTAGAAAGATTAGAGAAACAGAAAACGTTTTTCCCAAGATATTCGTGGAAAGTAATGGGAAACCACTGTGTAAGGGGAAGGTTGACGCATACACTAAGAAACACGTTGAAAAAAAATATAAGGGGGGGGGGATTTTCTTTGTGTAAAAAACTATCAACATACACCAACCAACTTAAATAACTATTTTTTAAAAAGTACTTTATATGT